>JAFBMS010000951.1:0-52543 GCA_019788955.1 Albula glossodonta | reverse complement strand
GGGGGGGGGGGGGAGACACAGAGAGAGAGCAAGAAAGAGAGAGAGAGAGAGAGAGAGAGAGAGAGACACCTGGTGTGTCCTGGTTGAGGAATAGTGCTGACAGGACAATTGGCCCAGTGTGCTACCACTGCAACACACCTCTGCAACACATGCTGCAACATCGCAGGAAATGCTGCAACTCTCTGCAGCTCTGCAGGGATGCCCCCCCCCCCCCGCCCCAAAGTCATGACACAGCAGGGAGGCAGATCAATACATTCAGGTAATTTCCCCGTGCTTCTGCATTAAAACTGCACAAAGAGCACAATGCAACTGGAAGTTACTCTTTCCCTACCCACAATTCCCTGCGACTCTGGGAGGTGTTAAGCACTCTGAGAGGATGATGTCATTCTTAGCGAATTCTCACATCTGAGGAGCGAATGTCGCACCTGACTCTCACGAAACCCACGCCTGACAGAATCAGCCTTGGGGAGCAGTCAGCGCCCCCCCGGTGTCAAAGGGGGCTGCGGGCTGAGACAGCGCTCCCCCCTTCAGCCTTCTCTACATGTGGGCACAGACTGCATCACAGAGCTCCTTTCTTTTTTCCCCTCTGCAGTTGAGTTTGTTCTGCTGTAATCAGAATGGCTGGGT
The DNA here is from genome assembly GCA_019788955.1 of Albula glossodonta. NCBI lineage: Eukaryota > Metazoa > Chordata > Actinopteri > Albuliformes > Albulidae > Albula > Albula glossodonta. The sequence continues at coordinate 51,916 of JAFBMS010000951.1, read as the reverse complement.
TCTGGAATGGTTGCACGGCCGGGATATTCGGCAGAATGGAGCAGGGAAACAAACTGCAGGGCCAAGCTGCGGGCAGGGGCAGGTCGGGGGGAGTAATTTAGCTGAGTGCAGATGATGGTGCCACAGCAGTCAGCGGTAAGGCCCTCCAGGCACGTCTGGCTTGGAGAGGGGGGTTTTGGGGGGGTGTCAGACCCGAGCTCTCATCGTATATGCAAAAAGCCAACAGGTGGCAACACGGTTTCTGTAAAAGTCGCTTCTGCAAGCAAACCTCGGTCACATGACAGTGGAAAAACAGGTCCATTAACACTGGGATAATGGATATTGATCTGCTCAGAGGAGGATGCAAAACACAGGCTGTTACACAGACAATAACCCGGCCTGCAGAGAGACCTTCAGCTTCACCCTGCAGCCATGCATATCTACAGCAGCCTGGAAGAGACTGGACAGATAAAACAGGACAGTGCTCACAATTTGTAAAGTGTAACAAAAGATTCAAATATCAAAATATTTCCAGGCCAAACATTAGAGCTGCAGAAACCAGAATAAGCGTGGCACTCTGCATGTCTCTTTCAGCCCAAATCCATGTGAGCGATCACACACTGCAGAGGGAGACCAAGCGAGGTGTGCAAGTCTGGTCTTTTTAGGACCTGGTTTGGCTCAGCTCGGACCGGACCAGTTTGGTGAAATTGTATGATTTAATCAGGGCAAAAGCACCAAACCTGGATTCCATTTATCCCGCTTCAGCGGCCAATCAGAGCGCTCACAGCAGCGTGGCTGAAATCTACCGCGCCAGGGTCTACAGAGCGTCCCCTCAGTCAGACACCGCCAGCCACTACTGTTACACCACAGCGCATTTCCATTCTACATGCGCAGACTCTGAAACTCATTTATACACCTGTGATGACAAGTGCGTGCTCTGTGGGTGGAAAGCTTACACTTCTATTACACTGCAGTGCACACAAAATCAAGCAAATAACATTAATGACAAGCAGAAACTGGTCTACCCTCAAATTCACACATTCATCACAGTCCTAGCCCCTTTAGCTGTTTTGTCACCATCGGCGTTGCTTGCTGAAAATTTTAGGCCCATGAAGATCGAGGGGAAAGCGGAATACGGGAAGCCGCCTTTGATGCGTTGTTGCGGGTGGATGACTGAGAGGTTATACCATACTCCCTCCTTTTATATCAATTTTCCACTTTCCGCTTTTTCATTATGGGTACAAAACTTTCGTATTCATTTGGAAGAGTGTAGTGTGTAATAAAGACCCAAAGAGTATTTGCACAAAGTATCTGTTGCTTTGGCTAAGGTTCCCCTAACCCCACAAACTGCGTGTACATGAGTCACAGAAACATGGCTGGTGAATTGGTGCACATTTATGTAACTGTGTACGAGTGAAATGGGCGGTCGGCGAGGGGTTACTGCACTACTGTTTAAATATATGCAGCTCACTGGACAAAAGTGAATAACGCCTCAGTAAACCGTCGCTCCCCCAGCAAATGTGCCAGCTGAGGGTCTAGTCACATGACTCGGTCACATGTGCAGCGGCTTCCTCCTCCTGAGCCTGCAGGAGACAGCTGCCTGGTGGAGCTGAGCTACCACACCTCAATTCAGGTGGAAAAAAGAAACATGCACAAAACATTACCTAACCTGCAGAGTGAGAGATGAACCCCCAGCACTGACAGCAGTCCTAACCTGCAGAGTGAGAGATGAACCCCCAGCACTGACAGCAGTCCTAACCTGCAGAGTGAGAGACTAACCCCCAGCACTGACAGCAGTCCTAACCTGCAGAGTGAGAGACTAACCCCCAGCACTGACAGCAGTCCTAGCCTCCAGTGTGTGAGACTATCCCCTGTGCACTGTATACAGTCCTAACCTGCAGAGTGAGAGACTAACCCCCCTCCCACACTGACTGGCTCCTTGTTTTCTGCAGAAGTTACAGACATTCAGAAGACTTGTGGGCGTCAGTGTTTATGGCTGTGAAATGCAGATGGCTTTTCGGAAAAGCACATGACCTCAATCCGCGGTAAGATGGCAGCTCCCTGACCACCCGACTCTTATGCTATTCCTCTCTCTTTTAACTGACCGCTAAAAATGTACAAAATCAGGCCATCCCAACCTCATCTCACATCATGGCAACAGGACAGGAAAATAGTTTTTCTTAAATAAGCCAAAACACTGTAACTATCCATGAGTAAGTAAAAAAATATTTCATTTTGAAACAAATTTTTAATTGCACATTTTGAATCTCTTCTCCAAATCTGTAACATTCTGATATGGAGACCCATCTCTTTGCTTCAGCGTCTGCTCGGCAGACCCAAGACTGGCACATGGGATCTCTGCTGCTGCTCTTAGCTCTGCAGTTCGGTATCTGAGTGACACAATCTGTGCTAAAGGATTACACCCTATGCACTGCTGCAGCAGGCTGGCTGCAATACCTGCGCAGACAGGAGCAGGCAGGGAATATCCATTGGAGTAAAACCCCTGCAGGGTCACGCTGTAGGCAGTCACTCCTTTGCCTGCTGGGCTGCCAGCCTGGACAGGCCTCGTGTCCCCGCAGGAGGAACAAGCGCCAGACCGGACGCTTTCGGGCTTTATCATCACACCCCATCGCCCCGGGTGACTCAGCCACAGCTCTGAATGTGAATGCAGGGACTCACCTTCTGCAGGCTGGTTGGGTTCAGCTGGGTTTTGTCAATTATTTTTATTGCAACCTAGAACAAAAACACAATTCAAATGAGAAATGAAAACCAGAAATGATTCCATAAAAATCTTTTCAAAAGGCCACACACAAATGCACAAGTAAGTCTTAACATGACAGAGCAAACTGTACCCTGTATCTCTACAGTTTGTACCCATTCATTCCTGCGTGCCTGTTCCACCCCACCCTTCCCATGTCACGCCCCCTGCCCATCCCACTATCAGCAGCCTAACCTCCCATGACCCTCCCTGCTTGGTTCACACCAAAGCCAAGTCTCACCCATTCACATCTGACACACCATCTAAAGGCATGCCCACCACGGTACCTCATAACCCTGAAACAACTAATGATCCCCCCTGTGACCTGCTAATAACCAGCAACTTATCCTGTATGACTCTGCCCAATCCAATGGTCAGCCAATGAATCAGACACATCAGGACTCATGTAAGCGGGTGTGTGAAATGATACATTTTGATATTTGCCCATGCCAAGCAAATCCACCCATCGAGCCGTACAGCTGCTAATCAGACTGCAGCAGGCCGAGGGCAGGAATGCTGGAGTTACCCAGAGCCTGGGCCAGCGACGGACCATATGGAGACATGACCACACCCCTAGTCACATGACTAGGGTGTTGCCCTGACCCCGCCCCAGACTCACCTCCCGTCCAGTCAGGATGTGGCGTGCCAGCTTGACCTTGGCGAAGTTGCCTTTGCCGATGGTCTTCAGCAGGCGGTAGTTACCGATGTGCGGCTGCTCGTCCGTGCAGGAGGCAATGGAATTCCGACAGCGGGCCCCGAGAGACCGGCTCGACCAACCAGAGCCCTTCTCCGAGCGGCTGCCCGTGAGAGAGGCATGCTGGGAAAAGAGGCAGAGAGGGAGACTGTTAATGCCAGCAGAACACAAACTGCGATGACTAAAGGAATAAGAGCCACTTAACTTTACACTTTAGCAACTGACAGCGCGCTAACTGTGAACTAGAAACCGTATGAAAAGTTTCCACACAGCCGAAAGCAGTGCGGGCTGCATTAGCACAGAGCTTTGTGTAATGGAATAAGACATTGATCAGAGCCGGCCCAACGGGCATGGAAACGGGTCGCACTGGGAAACAGCGGCCGGCTGGCGGGCTTATGAGAGACTCTGGGTGACGGTACCGCTGTCACGGCAAGAGCTTCCACCCCACAGGTCATGAAGTGGGGGGGGGGGGGGTCAGAAACAGACCTGTTATGCTTACAAACATTATGGGTTAACTGACAATGATAAGACGAATAACCATGGTGAGCCATGAAATTTTCCAGTGAGAAAACTGACCACACAAAATGTTTAATAGACTATTTTCCATCTAAAAACAGATGGCTCACTCTTTCCCAACTCTCCCTGCAAGTATTAGCCAGTCGGCCAAGTTCAAACAGTCAGTGAAGAAGGAAGAGTCGTGTGTGGGGGAGAGACTGTTTAGGAGACTGTGGCAGACCATATTTTAGTGATTCCTCATCCTATAACTAAAAATACACACGTGACCGTCTCTGTATGCAACATTTACTCACACTAGAAGTGAAAAATGTTTAAAAAAAACACATTACTGTCACGCAGACTGTAATGGAAACTTTATCCTACGGAATTTCACAATTGTTATGACGACTGCAATGTGATTACGACAGCCCAAGTCATGACAAAAGAATGACAAAAATGTATTACAGTACATGATGCAGTTTCCACTCACAGTCATAGTTCATAGCTGTCAAATTCCTCACTGAACGCTGTGAGCACAGCCAGTACTGGGATGTGCTGCTTGCAGAGCGAATGATACACGCTTTGACACAGGTATGAAACACTAACTCCATACTGACCTCATGTCAGGCTGTGTTTTTCTAAGGGGCAGGTCAGAGAGATCACAGTCACTGATGACCAGGGGCAGGGAACCCTGGGCTAACACGCTAACACACACACACACACACACACACTTACACATACATTCTCACATACACACACACACTCACTCACTCACTCACCGAGTCCACATACACCATCCAGTCACAACCCTGAAGGGACCAGTTTGATGTTTTTTCAAACCGATTTCCAATCGGATTCAGGATCCCGATGTGCAAGCTCTTTAGCCGGTCAGTGGCTGAGATGAAGCACCTCAGAGCTGCAACACAGTAAAGCAGAACTTGCCCCAGTGTTTCCGGGAGTTGTGCAACCCTGACCTCCAGCCTGCTGTGAGTCCCACGCACCCTAATGCACCCTAACACAGCCTACTGCACCCTAATGCAACCTAACACACCCTAACACAGCCTAACGCACCCTAATGCGCCCTAACACAGCCTAATGCACCCTAATGCAACCTAACACACCCTAACACAGCCTAACGCACCCTAACACACCCTAATGTACCCTAACGCACCCTAATGCAACCTAACACAGCCTAATGCACCCTAATGCGCCCTAACACAGCCTAATGCACCCTAATGCAACCTAACACACCCTAACACAGCCTAATGCACCCTAACACACCCTAATGCAACCTAACACACCCTAATGTACCCTAACGCACCCTAATGCAACCTAACACACCCTAATGTACCCTTATTCACGCTAACACACCCTACTGCACCCTAACACACCCTAATGCGCCCTAACACAGCCTAATGCACCCTAATGCAACCTAACACACCCTACCACAGCCTAATGCACCCTAATGCAACCTAACACACCCTAACACAGCCTAATGCACCCTAATGCAACCTAACACACCCTAACACAGCCTAATGCAACCTAACACACCCTAATGCAACCTAACACAGCCTAATGCACCCTTATTCACGCTAACACACCCTACTGCACCCTAACACACCCTAATGCACCCCTAATGCGCCCTAACACAGCCTAATGCACCCTAATGCAACCTAACACACCCTAACACAGCCTAACACACCCTAACACACCCTACTGCACCCTAATGCACCCCTAATGCGCCCTAACACAGCCTAATGCACCCTAATGCAACCTAACACACCCTAACACAGCCTACTGCACCCTAACACAGCCTAATGCACCCTAATGCAATCTAACACACCCTAACACAGCCTAATGTACCCTAATGCACACCCTAACGCACCTTAATGCACGCTTATTCACACTAACACACCCTAACACAGCCTAATGCACCCTAATGCAATCTAACACACCCTAACACAGCCTAATGCACCCTAATGCAATCTAACACACCCTAACACAGCCTACTGCACCCTAATGCAATCTAACACACCCTAACACAGCCTAATGCACCCTAATGCACACCCTAACGCACCCTAATGCATCCTTATTCACACTAACACACCCTAACACAGCCTAATGCACACCCTAACACAGCCTACTGCACCCTAACACAGCCTAATGCACCCTAATGCAATCTAACACACCCTAACACAGCCTAATGCACCCTAATGCACACCCTAACGCACCCTAATGCACCCTTATTCACACTAACACACCCTAACACAGCCTAATGCACCCTAATGCAATCTAACACACCCTAACACAGCCTAATGCACCCTAATGCACACCCTAACGCACCCTAACACACCCTAACACAGCCTAATGCACCCTAATGCACACCCTAACACAGCCTACTGCACCCTAACACAGCCTAATGCACCCTTATTCACACTAACACACCCTAACACAGCCTAATGTACCCTAATGCACACCCTAACGCACCCTAATGCACGCTTATTCACACTAACACACCCTAACACAGCCTAATGCACCCTAATGCAATCTAACACACCCTAACACAGCCTAATGCACCCTAATGCACACCCTAACGCACCCTAATGCACCCTTATTCACACTAACACACCCTAATGCACCCTAATGCACACCCTAACGCACCCTAACACAGCCTAATGCACACCCTAACGCACCCTAATGCACCCTTATTCACACTAACACACCCTAACACAGCCTAATGCACCCTAATGCACACCCTAACGCACCCTAATGCACCCTTATTCACACTTACACACCCTAACACAGCCTAATGCACCCTAATGCAATCTAACACACCCTACACGTGCTCGTGTTGGGCCAGGATCTGATCCTCGTCCTGCTTCATGGTCGGTTTTATCTAACGGCCGCTGGGCCGGTGCCACGGGCTGCGTTACGTACACAGCGGCCGCAACGGGAGCAGATTCTCACACGGTCGTGACGCACGGCCAGCATGCCCCATGGCTACGCTGGAGACAATCGCCTCTCACAGGAGTGAGGCGTCACAAAGCCACATTTGAGCACATCCAGCCCATGGGTGGGGGGGGGGGGGGGGGTGAGATGGAGCGATAGAGAGAGTGAGAGAACAGAGTGAGAGAGAGAGAAAGGGAAAGAGGTGAGGGTAGAGAGAGGGAGGAAATAATGTGAGAAAAAGGAAGAGGACAGTGAGAAAAGTCAGAGAAAGATTGGGAGAGAAAGAGAGTCAGATGGAGCAGCAGACTCTGCCAAGGGGAGGGGGGGGGGCTGAGCAGCAGAGAGCCCCTCTCACAGTACAACCTCACCAGTGTGTGTGTGGGCGTGTGTGTGTGTATGAGTGTGTGTGTGCGTGTGTGTGTATGTGTGTGTGTATGTGTGCGTGCGTGTGTGCATGTGTATGTGTATGCGCAACTGTGACAGGAAAAAACAAACCACACAAGCTCAGGCATAACAGGAATGGGGCCTAGATATCTCTCTTACACACACACACACACACACACACACACACACACACACACATACACACATACACACACACATACACACACACACATACACATACACATACACATACACACACACACACACACACACACACACACATGCACATATACACACACACACACACACTCACACCCACACACACACACACACACCCACCCACACCCACCCACCCACACACATACACATACACACACACACTGGGACTGCAAATCTCCTTCCTCCCCCACTCACCCCCACCCCTCCATCTTATGCTCTCAGTTCTGTCACTCCTCTCATCCACCTGTTCCCTCCATCCCTCTGGGACAGCCCCACACCCCTCTGCTTCTTACTGAGGAGACCCAATCACAGGCCCCTTTCAGCCAGCAACCCCACCCTCAAATCAATTCACCCAATCACAGGCTCCTTTCAGCCAGCAACCCCACCCTCAAATCAATTCACCCAATCACAGGCTCCTTTTAGCCAGCGACCTCACCTGCAAATCAATTCACCCAATCACAGGCTCCTTTTAGCCAGCGACCTCACCCGCAAATCAATTCACCCAATCACAGGCTCCTTTTAGCCAGCGACCTCACCCGCAAATCAATTCACCCAATCACAGGCCCCTTTCAGCCAGCAACCCCACCCTCAAATCAATTCACATCCCCCACCGAACCCCACCCCCCCTTATTGTTCTCTGACACCGCAGCCTTCCAATCTGTGCTTCAAACCCCCCCCTCCCCCCCGTTTTTCAGGGAGAGCCAATCCCGTTCAGCGCTCTCTGTCTGACTGCCACGCTGATTTACACATGGAGAGGGGTGGAGGAGCCATGAAAGGCCATCTTTGCTGACGTGTGAGGAGGGGGGAGGACAGCCCCCCCCCACTAAGAAAAAAAACCGTCAAAGGAGCAATGAACAGAACGTGATTCAGCACAGGAGTCAGAAAACGCTGCCACATCTTTCCATCAAATATGGAGGTTTAAAGGCAGAAATACGGAGGCCGGAACAAACAGGCCCCCCTCTCTGGGCGGAAACCAGGAAGCTCACTACAGCTTTCAAAAAGCAAAAAACAAAACAGGAAAAAAAAAAAAAACACTGTGACGATCTAGCTCCTGTGTTTCGGTGATTAAGAATGATGGTGAGTGAGACAGGGGCCGACCCGCCTTCTGCTGTCATGCAGTGTGTCGTCACAGCGGAGTTCACCAGCGAGCAAGGGCCAGCTGCAGCTACAGGAACAGAGATTACATCTGCTTTCAGTCGCACCAAGACGCTTTTCCAGTTCGCCGTAAATTAAAACTTTTCACAAATGTGTGAGGCTAATTTTAACCCTCTCCAGGCACCACACCCAGCAGCACAATCGCTGTGGGGGGGTGGGGGGTGGGGGAGGGGGATGCCCTTTCTTTCTTTTCTCCATCTCAATAATGTCACCGCAGAGAAGGAAAATAACCCATAATTAGGTCCTACAAAACCAAGCATTGTAACGCACATCGGACAGAGGTCAAATAAACAGAATATTTTTGTCAGTAAAATGGAGGGCAAAAGAAAATGGAAGAAAACGGAGGGAAATCGATTTCAGGCATAGCTCTGAGGCAGGGAGTCTCTCACTTAGGGGAGGACCCCAGCCGCCGCGAGCCGCCTCGACAGCGCTCCTTCGTCATGACAACCCAACGGCGTCCTGCAGCGTCACTGCCCACATCTAAAACCGCACAACCGAGGCAGTCAAACAGACGGGGCCTGAAACTCCCATACAAATCCCAACCTCTGAACAGTAAACCAGTTCACAAAAATGAGCACAAAACAAAAAACACTTTTCAGGGATAACCTGAGATTATTACAGTATTTCAGCTCTCCTCCTGCATTCCTGCAGACTCTGTGTGCCAAGAACAAGTCTGTCTATTCAAATCAAATTGAGCCAAATGCAAAAATGCAAAATACTTCTCTTAAGCTGCCCTGATGAGACTGCCCTAAGATCACGCTTTCAGACACATCTCTTATCAAAGTGTTTTTAGCTCTGATTTTACATCTGTTGTATAATCATTCTCGCATTTCACACTGAACAATGGAAAAGTCTGCATTTTATAAATGTCTGCTGTTACTTTTATATCTATGGATGTGTGAGTAAATTGATGTATACATAAAATGAAGTTCTTTTCTGTTGCTATAGCTCATTAATATTATTGTATACAGTGACTTTTTACTGTACATCCTTTATTTAGTGCAAAGAATCTAAAGAGTCTAAATATGACAAGAACTCCAACCCAGAACTATGCAGAAAATTGAAAACCAGGTTTAATTATGGGAAAAACTGCAGACCAGGTAGCTGCATTTTGTGTGGCCAGGGCTGTTGACTTGGCTCAGCTATGACAGATTTGATTGGGGGCATCTGCTGACTGCTGGTGCTGCCCTGCATGGTGAAGGACCAATCACAGCTCCCAGCTGTGGGAGGTCACCCAGACCCTGCCCATGTGACCATCCTCCACCCTGGTCCACCATCTAGCTGAAGCTGTGCTCCACTATAGTGCAGCGTATTAGCTAGCCGCTGAAGCTGTGCTCCTCTATAGTGCAGCGTATTAGCTAGCCGCTGTAGCTCTTCTCTGCTGTAGTGCAGCGTATTAGCTAGCTGCTGTAGCTCTTCTCTGCTGTAGTGCAGCGTATTAGCTAGCCGCTGTAGCTCTTCTCTGCTGTAGTGCAGCGTATTAGCTAGCCGCTATAGCTCTTCTCTGCTGTAGTGCAGCGTATTAGCTAGCCGCTGTAGCTGTGCTTCTCTCTGCTGCACATCCATGCATTTATGCTCATCTGACCAACGAGCAGAAGAGGTGACAGTTCACTGGTTAGCGTTATCACATGATCACCCATCACATTCTGAGGCAGTGCAGAGCCACACGCAGCCCCGCTCCCCCTGAGTCAGCCCGCGTGCCGGGGGTTGAGCAAAGCTGCGCTGTAATTTATGGGACCCCTTTGTTTACATTGATTACACTGTGGTGACTACACAAATGACTGTGGACCGTGGATGGCACATTTGTGTGGAATTTACCCCCCCATGTTCTATCACTAAACACCGTGTCTGTGTGCCGAGGTTCTGTGGGAGGGGCTTCAGTGGGTCTGACAGACGCATGATCGGAGGCTGCTGCCATGACAACTCGACTGTGAAGAAAAAATACAGGCATGGCCTCCATATCCACACAGCCTGAGGAATGAGCAGCTAGAGATCACAACAACGGGATGTCGGACTCGGAGACGCAGAAACGGCAGTAACCAACAGCGGTGACAGTCTTATCTCTCCCTCTTCCGCACCCCCCCCCCAACAGCACCCACATCCCCTTCTCTCTCTTACACACATCATACATTTCACACATCTCTACAGCAACATTGTGGCTGCCGTGCGGTCCATGGCCACACCTTTATTTAAAAACAGGCTTCTGAAGTAGTCTCTCGCAATCGCGAGTACGTTCCTCAAAATGGCATCGTAACCATGTGATGTTGTGCACATGAGAAACACTGTCTAAGAAAGTGAGGGGAAAGCACAAAGAACCACAGCCAGCGATAAGATCTGCAAACCCAGGGAGCTGGGGTTACCCACAGAGGCCTGCAGAGTCACTTACTCACACACACACACACACACACACACACACACACACTCACAGTCACACACTCACAGTCTCACACACACACACACACACACACACACACACACACACACACACACACACACACACACACACACACACACACACACACACACACACACACACACACACACACACACAGTCACACTCACACACACACACACACTCACACACACACACACTCACACACACACACACACACACACACACACACACACACACAGTCACACTCACAAACACACACTCACAGTCACACACACACTCACACATTCACAGTCACACACACTCACACACAAACACACACACTCACAGTCACACACAAACACGCACCCACTCACACATACACACACACACTCACAGTCACACACACAAACACACACACACACCACAGCAGGAGGTCAAAGGGAGCACTCCAGTGAGATCCAATCAGCTGCGCCAGCCCTCTCTAAGAGTAATAAAACACCTTACAGAGAGGCTAAACCAAACCCCAGCCCTGTGCTGCAGCTCAACACCAAACCCCAGCCCCATGCTGCAGCTCAACACCAAACCCCAGCACTGTACTGCAGCTCAACACCAAACCCCAGCACTGTGCTGCAGCTCAACACCAAACCCCAGCACTGTGCTGCAGCTCAACACCAAACCCCAGCCCCGTGCTGCAGCTCAACACCAAACCCCAGCACTGTGCTGCAGCTCAACACCAAACCCCAGCACTGTGCTGCAGCTCAACACCAAACCCCAGCACTGTGCTGCAGCTCAACACCAAACCCCAGCACTGTGCTGCAGCTCAACACCAAACCCCAGCACTGTGCTGCAGCTCAACACCAAACCCCAGCACTGTGCTGCAGCTCAACAAGAGGATGTCAGTCTGTGTTGCAACTGACTGCTTATAAAGAATTTAACAGGCATGTGCTTGCATGCGTGTGAAGGTGTGTGTGTGTGTGTGTGTGTGTGAGTGTGGGCTAACAATCACTGGGAGGGGTTTTTTTCCCTGTGCTCACATGATCCTGGTTCCCATCTCTACCCAAAACAATGGGCCTTCCTTCCAGGACACATCCTGCATGCTGGGGGGCGGGGGGCAGGGGTCAGGGGTCAGGGGTCAGGGGTGGGTGCCACACAGCCCGGCCCCCCTGTCCAGAGCCTCAAAGAGGAGCCGAGGTTACACAACACCCCCCCCCCCCCCCCACCACGGCCTTGCCCTGCTAACTTCCTCTTTCTGTGTCTGCCAACAACAGACAACAGCTAGCTCCCCTGGTTACAGTGGTAGCATCATTTTTATATACAGCGTCTTTGAGCTCGATTTTCATGTTAATACAGGAGCACCAGCTCATAGCGCTCATTACATATGGCTCTCAGGCCTGGCCAGGTGCCTCCAGGTGGCACTTTTCCATGGTGATGCCTACACGGTGGCATACTCCTGTCATTTCCTGCGCTGGCGAATGCCACACGTCTCTCTCCACACATCACGCTCTCATTGAAACACGAGAGATTTCTGAGGCAGGAGCTGAGACATCCTAACTGCTCCAATAAAAACAGGGGGGAGAGGCTTCGGAAGGTTTGAGTTCGGCCGTTCCCTCCGGTCACATCCCAGGAAGTGACTCGGAAAAACAGAGAGGGAGAGGATTCCGAGGCAATAGATTTTTTTCCCGTTAACCGGATGCTGACCTGACACCTCCCGTCTGTGGCGGCCTTTGGTACATCCCGCGGCTACGATTTCACGGGGAGCCCGGCGCCGTCGAGGACAAGCCCCCGTGTCTGAGCCGATGCGCATCACTTCCTCTGCGTTACACTGACACGAGGCGAGCAGCGTCCATACAGTGACTTTGTTATAGAAACATAAATTTGCTGTTAGATGTCAGTTGGGTTCCGCCAAATGGAACATCTTTGTTGTTTTTTTGAACTCCCCCGTTCGCATTTTTCTCCCCAATGTGGAAAACCCAATCGCATGGTTAGGCCCGTCCCACGGTCGCAACGTCCCCCCTCTCAGTTCAGAGGGATGAGCACAGGACTGCCCGTCACCCCAAAACTCTGCTGGCTAAGATGCTGAAGCTACAGCACCAGAGCACTGTCAGACCTTACCAGAACTCACAGGCACGGCCCGGTATTGTGTGGTATTTGTAAGTTAATCCACGATAAATCAACAGAACAAAGGATAGTTCACATGTGAGTTTCCTATTCGTTTTGCAAAGGAAATATCAGCACAACTCTGTGAAATTCTGAGTATTCTCATGGTCGAGTCCAAAGTGGTCATTCTTCTTTTGTTTTGTTTCTTGCTCTTTTTGTTTGTTTGAATCAGATGCTACATGAACCCCAAGTTTCCTCTTTCATCATTTGTGATTTGAGATGCAGATATATTTTAGTCCTTTGAGTGTTTTCCTGCAGGCTCAGTGCGTGACACACAGACATGGTGAGGACGCAGGTACATTAAAACGATAAAGTTAGCTCTGGTTTAAATTTAGCGTGCTCAGAGGGTTCTCCAGGCTCCGTCCCACACAGAACAGAGATTATTTGTGGCAGAAAACGCATCTCTCCACCCCCTCATCCTCCTCCTCCTCACTCAGAATACGCCAGAACAGAATGCCCACACCTCCAAGTCAGGATCTATTTACCGTCCCTGGCTACAGGGCCGAGGACGGGATTCAGCGCAGAGAGTGGGAACGATGCTAGGGTACGCTACGGAGGAATGGCCCTGCTGCAGATTCAGCCCATTTTATTTAGCCTGCTGGTGCTAACACAGCTCAAGCTAAGCTGAGCACAGCCCTGGGTGAGTTTCACTGGTTTACAGCACACATCAAGCTGCTCAATACAGCTAGCGGCTAACAAATGCACACGAACGCACAGCCATGTGTGCATGCCCCTGTGTGTGTGTGTGTGTGAGAATGTAAAAAGCTGTAAACAGTCGTGTCTGTGTGTGCACTCAGACCACACACACCTTTCAGAGGCGGTGTTAGCACGAACACACAGGCTTATGTGCGCTGGGCTTTTACTGGTGCGGTGACAGAAACGGCCATGTTTTGCATTGCCACACAGATAAGGGACACCTACCTCCTTTGCCAGACTTTCCCTGCGCAGGATACGATCTTCAGAGATTACAGTCTTTCAAAACAGAGCCACACCTTAGCGTGGTTTATCTGTCTGAAATCACGAGCTGCCAAGTGCCAACATATTTCATCATAATCACCAAAAACCATCACATTATTTACAATAACGTGTTATTGTTTAATTTTTGAAGGACGCAGAATGTTTCTGGATAAAATATTTCACTTTTAACATGCTTTTCCTGGTTTCTTTCACACATAGACACATTATGTATATGCAATGGTTAAGCATTTGCATACATGTTACTTCCTCATCATGTTGGCTATAGAAGTAGCAATATACAATATAACCTGATGAACTGTTAAGAAAAAAAAACCCATAGGGCACAGTTATACAACAAGGTAACACCTCCCTCCTGTCTTCTTACATTAAGAAATAAGCACATGCGTACAGGCAAACATACACGCACACGCACGAACACACACGCGCACACACACACAAACACACACTGCTGTGCTGTGTATCCCAGCTGCTGGACTGTGAGTATGTGACTCAAGCAGCCTGTCTGCACCGCTGCTTATTTAGGTTGCCTTATCTCTGGCCCTGCTGGTTTTGCATTATGCCTGAATGCATTCAGCGGCTCTTCCCATTGGCTCAATCACACTGATTCCAACAACGGCTCTTCCCATTGGCCCAATCACACTGCCTCCAGCAACGGCTTTTCCCATTTGCCCAAACACACTGATTCCAGCAATGGCTCTTCCCATTGGCCCAATCACACTGCCTCCAGCAACGGCTCTTCCCATTTGCCCAATCACACTGCCTCCACCTACAGCTCTTCTCACTGGCCCAATCACACCTCCTTTGGCTGCCCCTGCTCACCTGGCACCACACTGGCTCCCACACCTTCAGCAGGGCCAGTGCTTCTCAGCTTTTTTTAAACAGGCATCTCCCTGGCCACCTGTGCCTGTGAATACTGCACATGTAGGCCCCTTCAGGTTATTCCACTGCATGTGAAGCTCGTATAGGGTGCCATGTAAACTCACCCTCACCTGCCCAGAGGCAAAGGACCCTTTGCTTTCAGCTTCACCTTGTTTCCCCACTGGGCCAAATCAATTCATATTATAAAATATGCTCAGTTTTAAAAGCTGGCATGCCGCAGAATGTGAAATGGTGGTTTTCTTAAAGTGCCTGGGGCATGGGGGGGGCAAGGTCGCATGTCCCGGTCTCATGCTCAGCCTGAAACACCAGGAGCCACAGAGAACAACACCTCCTTGTGTTTTATGTTTTTTGTTTCATTTGGACTGTTGGGTCTGATTAGCTGTGTTCCGTGGCACTTAAGAGGTATTTCTGCACAAATGATCCTGGATCATCTGACTGAGGAGGCTCCACAGAGAGACACTGTCCCTAGAACAGTCTTAGGCTTCACCTTGGCCAGACCACAGGACAGGTCCACAGGAAGTCATAAGATGATTCAAACAGCTCCAGAAAGCAAAGGTTCCGCCATGACGACCCCGCCTAAAGTGTGGCATTGCGTCCCTGACAGCGCCTGTGGGCTGGCCCGGGGGGAAGGGGTTGGACATTTTTTGGGCCGGAGAGAAATCGCTGAGAGTCCTGCCAGAGGACCCACACAGCTAGCCAATCGAGCGGAGGAGAGAGAGTCACAACAGAGAGGGAGCTGTGACACACACTACTAAGACAGAAAGTGACTTCTGTTTTTTAAATATATTTATTTTTTTAACTCAGCACAACTTTGCCAACTGACAGGGAACCCAGGCTAACTGTACTCGATTTGCAGGACAGCATGGGTGTGCGCTGGGATCACGAACAGAAGATACTGGGTTTAACTGGGCTGAGCTGAGACGGAGGGGGCTGTTCGGTACTGGAGGATGTGTCAGACACTGTGCACGTCAGACTCTTACAGTATAATAATGCACAATCAAGCAAAGATAACACTCCCATTCCATAAGCAGCTACAGTCAGCATCTAAAAAAAAAAAAAAAATCAGCATACCTGCAGGTAAATAGCAAGTAAACAGACAGATATTGTACATGGGTGTACATCTGCACATATTCATCTACACAGAAAATGAGCTAAAATCTCATATTTGGTTGTATATTACATTGTGATAAGAGTTAGATAAGTAGAATTAAATACACATTAAATACACATATTCAGTTCTGAATGCATTATCACGTTAAAGAATAAAGAGGACCTGACTGCATAATAACCAGTGATGCGCGCAAACGTTAGCCCACCCCGTTTCCCTGTGGACTCAATGACTCACGGTCAGTGCGGACGGAGATGGCGAGCCCTGGACTCTGGCCCTGCTGATAAGCTGCAGTAATCTGGACCTCCTCAAACACAAACGCATTCTGACAGACTCAAACAGGGCCGCGTCACATCGTGGGGAGCAGATCCCGCTTTCTTGCAAAACTTCCAGCATTGCCCAGGAACGGACTGCAGCTAATCCAGGGCAAGGGGTGCATTCTGCCCGCTCTCTGTCTGAGCCCCACAGGGCCTCCTGTTGGGTGATAAACCCAGGCTGGGAGCAGCGGGGGGGGCAGTCATTGCGCCATCGTGGCGAGTCAGGCGCTGTCCACAATCCACAGAAGCGTCCCCCTCACCTGCTGCATTTCCTATGTGCTCACGACCATGCGGCAAGATCCCTGGGAGGTGACATGCGATCTGCCCCCCCCAGTGACCCATGACCGGCATGAGCCGGACTCAGGGGGTTTTCCTGTGAATCCACTAGTGGGGTCGGGGCCACTTTATCAAGCCCCCTTCGCTCCGTCCACCAAGATATGCAGAATCAAACAGCAGCCTACGTGCTGCGTCTCTATTAATGACCACCTGGGGCTGGCCTCATACACAGCTCTGCTTAGAGCAGGCTCTACAGTGACTGTCAGACTGTGACTGACACACTGCAGGCTCTACAGTGACTGTCAGACTGTGACTGACACACTGCAGGCTCTACAGTGACTGTCAGACAGTGACTGACACACTGCAGGCTCTACAGTGACTGTCAGACTGTGACTGACACACACTGCAGGCTCTACAGTGACTGTCAGACAGTGACTGACACACTGCAGGCTCTACAGTGACTGTCAGACAGTGACTGACACACTGCAAGCTCTACAGTGACTGTCAGACTGTGACTGACACACTGCAGGCTCTACAGTGACTGTCAGACTGTGACTGACACACTGCAGGCTCTACAGTGACTGTCAGACAGTGACTGACACACTGCAGGCTCTACAGTGACTGTCAGACTGTGACTGACACACTGCAGGCTCTACAGTGACTGTCAGACTGTGACTGACACACACTGCAGGCTCTACAGTGACTGTCAGACTGTGACTGACACACTGCAGGCTCTACAGTGACTGTCAGACTGTGACTGACACACACTGCAGGCTCTACAGTGACTGTCAGACAGTGACTGACACACTGCAGGCTCTACAGTGACTGTCAGACTGTGACTGACACACTGCAGGCTCTACAGTGACTGTCAGACTGTGACTGACACACACTGCAGGCTCTACAGTGACTGTCAGACAGTGACTGACACACTGCAGGCTCTACAGTGACTGTCAGACTGTGACTGACACACACTGCAGGCTCTACAGTGACTGTCAGACAGTGACTGACACACTGCAGGCTCTACAGTGACTGTCAGACAGTGACTGACACACTGCAAGCTCTACAGTGACTGTCAGACTGTGACTGACACACTGCAGGCTCTACAGTGACTGTCAGACTGTGACTGACACACACTGCAGGCTCTACAGTGACTGTCAGGCTGTGACTGACACACTGCAGGCATCCCAGCCCCATCCTCTGGTCTCTCAAACCACCCTGAGAAAGAGCTTTCAGCTGGATGCAGGAAATATAGGAACAAGGAACACACTGCCGTGGTCATTCAGTTTAGTGTGTTCAAACCCACACTTGACACAGTACTGGATAGCTCTTTAGTTTAAATGGTGAGCTTCGCTGCTGTTGTCATACTGTATTATGTTCTTATATGATTTATTAATGACTGACAAATCAAAAGATACACCTTTCCTGCGTGTTATGTTATCAGAGCCACACAGGCGACCAGGTGAGAAAGGTATGAGGTTATGTAACAAATATGACTGACACATGTCATAACCACTCAGTGTTAATCATATCAACGCCCAGAATAAACAGCGTTCGTTCACGCAGCCAGCTGCGACACCTCTATTACACAGACGCAGGGGAGCTGACCCAAAACAATCCGTCTGAATGCGCCGGAAATATTTCAGTTCATGGGATAATGCTCTGCTACTGTTTGTTTTACCATCATTCCATGTTAAATCACATCCATTTTCACACGACTCACAAAATTTTACATTTCTTTCATTAAAGATAACAATTCATGTCAAATTTCATGAATGTGTTGATTTCATTAGCCCTTATCTTCTAGCCTGGGGTCCCTTCAACCCATCTTGGTGTCCGTTTGCTCCACTGCCTTGAACGGTAACCATCTAGTCCACATTTAAAAAACAAGTTCCTTTAAAAATTTCTGAACCACAAAAAAATTAACCAAAATCAACAGCAGAAATTTTATTTGACTAATAAGTTGTTAATTTTACAGTACAAAAAAAAAGATATTTAAACTGTCACCAGCACTGCCTGCATTATTTGTGTAAATGGAATGGCTGAAGTAAGAGATGAGCATGCTGGGCAATATGCAACACATACATGTGTCATATTTACCATGGTTACACTGACAGCAAGGCGTTTGGACCAACTTTCAGGAGAATCAACGGGAAGTGAAAATCAGCTCTTAGGAAATGACTAAAAATAACGTTTCTTTTCACAGAGGACTCAATGTATTTTCCTTCGGCCTTTTGTGAAAATCAGCTATAGACGACATAAATTCCCGTCATTTGAGCACACTGCGGCTCAGATGAGGAAGCATTTATTTATTAAAATCTGCAGCATGTACTTTAATTATACCAATGTTATATGTTAACACTCGTCCTCTTAAATTATACCCATGTTATATGTTAACACTCATCCTCTTAAATTATAAGACCCTACTATTAAGTTGCCTCTTGCGAGGCAAAGCTAATTGTATCTGGCTTTGTTTGTGTCGGAAGCACAACCTTATAGAGGGGCCACTGTACCATCCCACTGAGCCCCTCTCACTCAGCGTTTGGGCAGAAGAACACGCCGTTTTGTCTGCCTCTGAACCCAGCACAGTGTTCCTCTCTGGCCCCTCATCAGGGCTACGATGCATATGATAACATGAGAGACTCCCCCCCTCAGGGCTCATGAAAGTGTGTAAAATGTGGAGGCTGGGGCCCTATCTAATGCACTTAACCACTTTCAAGGCCCGTGCTATTCAATCAAAACAATCTTTGCATGACAGCAGAGGTTACTACAGTATATTTCCTTTTGCTGGGTAAAAGAAAGGTGTCCTTTGGAATGAGTCATTTTCACCGTACAGTGAGAGCATCACATTTGCTTTAAGGATACAGAAGTCTGTTCTGGCTGAACAGCACACGCCCTCACAGGGGCTAAGCCAGTGCGAGGGGGTCCTGTCCCCGGTGTTTTAAGATGTGCTGTGGGGTCGTGGTTTCAGGATGATGGCAGAAGAAGGGACCTGAGGTCACAGAAAGAGAGCTGATCCTGCCGCACACGGGGGCCCTGCCACACAGGGGTCCACACTCCCCAGGGGCCACCCTCCCGTCCCACAGCACAGAGGGGCACGGCCCTTTCACAGCCATCCTGATTGGGCTTACAGACACTTCCAGCTGCAAGCTGCGCACAATCAATACCATTATGCAAATGTCACAATCTGGACGACCGTATTCTGAGGGTGTTGTGTATATGTGCATGTGTGTGTATGTGTGCAGGAGTTCTGTGTGTGTGTGCTTGCGCACATGTGTGCATGCGGGTGCGTGTGTGTGTGAGCGTAAGGGTAAGGGTGCATGTGTGTGCGCGCTTGCACACTGGTGTTTTTCTCTCTGTCAGGCAGATCTGCTAATCTAGAGAACCTCTGACTTTTCCCCTGTGCACGTGTCCCAGCTGTGAGTGATCAATCACTGCAGGTGAATGAATGCTAATCAAACAGCGCGGCCTGCGAGCGAACGGCCTTCCAGCCAGGCACCCGTCCTTCCATCAGCCATCAATGCAAATGCAGATCCTTACAAAACACCCCACTCCATATTTACTGCAGTCATACAACAACAAAAGGGTTAAAGGTCAAGCTTCCTGACTACATGTCCCAGAGTTCAATCAGACCGTCATTAGACGGCTGCACAGAGCAGATGCGGGGCTCGTGTGCTGTGCACAGAGGCTCCTAGCGCAACACGTCACCGTTTGACCCACTTTGTGACCGCACATCCACAGGCTGTCAGGCAGAATTTGATCGAGAAATTCAATACACCTAATATCATTTTAATTACATGCGTGTCAATGCAATCTGCAGGGAGCTGGGCAACAGGCAATGAAATATTCAGGAGCTCCACAGTGTTAGCTTTCCTGCGTTAGCCTACGCTAGCCCTTCATTTAGAACACCGTAGTGGGAGTGAAAGTGCTCGGTTAGGAGGGGTATTAAATAACCCACAGGTACGTCTTTGTTGATGAATTTTGAGATAAAGCTTTGGATCCATGCACCAATGCCACAACAAACCTGCTCCACTGGTGCAACTGTAGCAGGTGGACACAACCGCTGGGCGACTGTAGTGGGGGGGCAGCGCTGTTGTTCCAGGGACAGGAGAGGCACCAGCGCATTATGGCTTTAAGTATGACTTAAACCCTTTATGTCCCTTTCTCTTCTTTTGTATTTTTACAATCTGAGGACAGGAAATACCTGACAATCCCATTTGAATGCACTGGATAAACATCTAATTCACAGTGTGGTGCACTGTTTAGAAACCCAGCATATGATAATATAATGAGGTATTTATTTGATATTTCTTGGACCACAGTGACTCCACTGGTTGAATGGTCTGTGGTCGTGGGAGAGTGAGAGTTCATGAGGCATACAGGGGGCGGAGCCACCATGAGAAGTCAGTGACCAATGACATGGCTCGGATGATGAAATTCTGTCCCCAGAAGTATATATGATTGGTTAAAAACACTGAGTCACTGATAAAATGCAGACGCTCCATCCATGTTAGACTTCATGAGGCTTCTCTCTCGGCTCTAAACTGGCACCGTTTCCCTGCCCCTTGTGTGATGCTGTGATTTTACGGGTCATGCTTTTTCTTTAAGCACATCTATCTGGCAACCAAACCCAGCTGTGTCTGCAGCGTCAGAGTTCAACGCATGCCGAGCGACATCAGTGCGATCGAACAGAGATTCACTGTTCAGTACAGGCCAATCAGAGTGAGTCCGGTGCAATCCCATAAATTAACATTTAACTCAATGGATCTGATTTGAAAATTCTGACAAGAGAAGCAAAAAAATCTGAAAGCCTATTCTTGAAAAACACACACAGCATTTCACAGATGGATACATAATTAATTTATACAAGTTTTAAGCTTTCATAACTTGGCAATCCATGGCAAAAAACCAAGGAAATGAATTACATACAGTCCTATTATACAATATAATGCACTGGACTGCCCATGTTTATCCACTTGCTCCTTGGGAAAAAAAAAATAAATTATTCCTCTTTTTTGGTGGCAGAGGCAGCAAATATGTGTGGTTTAAAGAGAAATACTTAGAAATTGTGATTGAAATAACTGCACCTAAGTGGCAAACAAAGACATAAACAAAATAACCTTCATGTTTCAGTTGCTCTGTAAATTCATTTAGAATTTTCAAGATTAGTTCAGTTTAATTAATAAAACAGATACTACATTAACCCATGACTATGCCATGATAACAAATAAAACGTTATATTTCAGTTTACCAGTTCTGGTGCTCTTAAACATTATTGCATTACTGACATTCTATGGTCAATGCTGCTAAATAAAATGGATGCAGATTTGTTGACAGTCTTGAGGAATGCTCCGTGAATTGGTATCTATGGTTGTGCGCTATTAATCAATGTGTGACTAATTGCGATTATTCGGGGAGCACAACGGAGTGACTGTGAATGATTACTCAATAGGTAGCTTCAGCAGGCGGCTGTTTCAGCATCGCGCCTCTGGAGGATAACATTACAGGCTATAAAAGCTGCCCACTGAAACTGCAGGGCCCTGGAGGATAGCACAGGAGATACAGGTATTCAGGATTACCCATCGACAGTAAACAGTATCCTCTGCTTTTCTGAGGCCTTATGTCAGCCAGCCTCTACAGTCTCAGGTTGTATTCACTGCCATAAACAATGTCCCTAACATCAAAATGAGGTAATGCACGCATGTGTGTTTGTTTAGCGGACTCTCCTGTCCTGGAGAGTCTTTTAATACAGAGGAACAATTAATGGGGCAATTTAAGTAAAGAGCTTAAGGATTTGGACCTTGCAACTTGCTGGCCAGTGAATTTCTTTAACCTTTCTCAGTTATTTCGTTTACTTACGCATGTAGGATCAAACTAACACAGTATATGCAACCAACTGACACAATAAACGATTAAAAACGACAGATAAAAAAAACAATTAAAATTGGGAGATAATCAATGTGAAAAGGAGCCAATAGTCTGTTAAAACAAAGACAACACGAAAACGTGTTGTTTTGCCCATGGCAAAAAACACAACGTCATTTTCGTGTGTTCAATTCGTGTTTTTTTGCCAAGCTTGCAGTGACTGTCTCATTTGGACTTTGTACCCGTGAAAAATCAAACGGTTCCATTGGAAAAGACCCTTCTCCCCGAGACGTGAGGCAGATAAGGCTACTTCAGAGCAAACCAACCCAAAAGCCAGCCAGGGGGTCTCCCTGTACCCACTCCTCAGCAAAACAATGGAAAACGGACAACATCACACGGCCGAGCCGTGCATGAACGCCCCCTGTCAGCTTTGCGCTCCTCCGGGGAGAGGACGGGGAAGACCACGCGACCATAAGTGCGAAAATCTAAGGGCCATCTTAGAAAAACACACGGGCCGGGACGGGCCAGGCCAGGCCTGACCGCACACAGCGTTCCCCCTGTCAGTAAATATTTTCGAAGATATGAAACACATCATCCGTTACAACAGTCGGACAGAACATTACGCATGATGCCCACATTCTGCAAGATTAGACGGCTCCCGTTCCCTGTCACGTGTCCCGGGCCAAACACTGGTCATAGAAACACAATGTGTTGGAAATGGGAGTGGCTGTTCGCTTCATCTTAACGTCGAGCTGGAACAAGCATCATGCAAGATAAACCACCACGGCGTATTAGGACACTCCTGGCCAACGGCAGGCAAACCAACAACGAAATTAATCATTTAGGCATACGAGCCTTTTATAATGCATTGTCGGAATTATTATCAGGCCTTTCTGTATTATTGCACTTAAGTAAAATAACCCCAGGTGTTAATTCTGTCTTGATATATTACAATACGTACAAAAATACCTGTGCATGTGAGCCCACACTAACGTGAACGGATCATATCACGATAACTGGAATTAGGCAAGGCGAATGCAATCGGAGTTTTATTGTTAGCAAGCAGTTTTCCGATCTCAACACAGCAAGCCAATGTAGAATATCAGCGACAGCAAGCTAAACCTTGCCGAAACGGCCTGTACGAAAACGCAGCCCTTTCCTATTTTTTTTGTCATGGGTGGATCTCCCACCGCATCGATAATGAAACACAGGACAAGGTATGCTCCTGGCTGGTGACATAACAATGATGTTTATCTACGCTCCAAAATGAAGTCAGTCCCCAAGACCACATCACCACTTCGCTAGCAAGCTAACGCTAAAGTCAAACAAATGCCCTCTAATAATCTCCCCAACATTTTGTAATGCTTTGCAACATTTATCATACGCACGAAGACAGACCTGAATGTCTGCTACTGAATGTAGCTAAATGAAGAAAAATTGTCATTGGCAAGCACCCGTATTTTCCTTGCGTTCCCCGGTATTATTTAGTAAGTGGCTATAGCTAGTAAGATTCATTTGTACCTGCAGCATGTAGCTGGAACAAATGTGCAAATGTCATCATTTTAAAACACAGGGTTTGAAGACACTGTCCTGTGAGACTGCAAGTGTTTCTTGCTGCAATTAAACCATCCTGGCAAGCGACCTTCATATCCCAGTGTGTACGCCTAACATTGGTAGAAACATTATGTTATAGTAAACGACGGTTGCTTGCTGGCTAGCTATCTTATATGTACAGCTTGCTACCCCTATTTTACCCGCAGTGCATCCATAGCGCATTCACAGCCAATATCACATCCTTGTCATATGCTGTTTTACGACACCCTCCCGCAAATAAACATGATTACGGTACAGTTTTCATTGCAAGCTATCGTCGTATGTTGCCGGTGAGGTATGATTTAGTTAGCAAACATACTTATCATTAATCTGCAATGTAATGTCATTTTACTTACATGGTCCGAGTTCCGTTCGTTCCCAGACGGTAGTGCTGAGCGAGAAGACATTGTCCCTGAGTGTCCCTTGTTCTAGAGCTATAAATGATTTATGTTTATATATATATATTTACAGGATTAAATCCCAATGAAAATAACAGTCGACATTGGCCGTTCCGCAGCCTAGCCAGTGTTCCAAGGCAATCGATGGCTTATCCCGCCGGCGAATCCGTGTGGGAGAGTCGAATCCGCTCTCTGCCCGTAGCAGCAGCGACTGGTATCCTCAAACGATCCGCATCTTCACTGATGAAATACGGCAGCAGCAGCAAACGACAAAACAAGACAAATTTGAATAGCTGACTAAGATTCGCTCATGTTTGGCCAGAGTCTACTGTATAAAAGCGAATGTCAATACTGTGCATCATTTTGGCGTTAAAATCAAGTACGACAAATTTCACCTCAGTTTATTTCATTCCCAGCTAACTAGGTAGCCTTCTGATACAATTTTGGCCAAAATACCATGTCCTTGATTCAATCGCCCTCTAGTACAGCTATCATCTGCATTGAATAGGCAGAAAGCTTGCTGTTTAGCCAGCTGAAAGGCAAAAACAGACGGATAATTAGCCAGATAAAAACAATAAATGCGAAGGAGAGAGACTCAGCTCACGCTAATCATTCTCTCCCATAGAAAAACCAGCATCGATGAAACCTCTGTCGGTATATATTTTGCTTTCCGGAAAATAAATAAATAAATAAATATAAAACAACGAATTATATCTAGCTTGCTATATAAAAAAAACGGAAAACATGTGCTAGCTGGCTAGCCTATAGCAACAACGAAGCTAACGTTTTGCTACCCTCTGAAGCTAGCCTCTGGTTTGGGATAAACAAACATCCCCGTTTCAAAAACGCACCCCCATTAGGGGTAGCTATTCTGTTAAGAAACAGCCGTCCCCCACCCCCCAAAAATTACTTAATATGAACAGTTCGGTTAAAAAATCTACATCCCGAAATCGTATGACACTTAGGAGAAGGAAGGACGTCAGGAGAAAGAAAGGCAGGGCTGCAGTGGACCTCACACACCCTTCCCCCATTTTCTTAAAGAGACAATCCCTCCATTCATTCATTCATTTGCGCCAGTGGGGCTGTCAGCCATACGTACAGTTGGCATTAGATGTATTCTGCTAAAACACTCTGCAGGTTCAGCCTCTGCAGGTAACTCTTCTGATGTAAAGATTTGTTCCACACCACACATGTCCAAAATGGCGACATAAAAATAATTTTTGATGAAAAGAAGTGGACTGAATTAAATGACTACAACTTGTTATTGTGCTAGATGTGGCACTTGTGGATAAAGGGGCAATGTTTTTCACGATTTGTGATTGCCCAGCCTGCATGTAGTTTTTTTTTTTTTTTTTTTTTACCCAGTTTTCATGAGGCTTTTCACAAAAAATAGCAGGCGTAAAACTTGTTTGGAGGCTATCATTGATTTGGGAATGAAGTGATAGGGCATTCTGCGTGGTTTATCATCCAGCCTGATTAACTTTACATGAAACTTGCCACAAAAAAGGCAAACATATCAAGCTGTAAATGAATGCACTGGTAGACATATTATTGTGAATATGTGTTTTTCTTTTATTGCATGCTTGTGATTGTACATGATTTCGCTGTACATAGTGAATTTGTGTTTTTGCAAAATGATTGACGTTCAGCATGCAGATCTTAGCGCTGTGTGAAGGAATTATTATAATTTAAGGTGTTGACCAATCTTTCTGGCCAATTCACTACATTGTGTAACCCCCCAACAAAGTAATACAAAAATTAGTTTTGTAGCAATTGTTTTATTTTTAATAGCAAATTTCACCGTATAAAATATCAACCTGGACTAGAGTCACTCAATATGTAGTACATGCAGTCATTATTGGTAAAACTTGGTAAAAATCACTGTAATTAGTTGAAAAGAGTGAATTAACCTCAAACACAGCTGGAGGTCACTGGCATCCACCTGGATGGTGGACCAGGGTGGAGGATAGTCACATGGGCAGGGTCTGGGTGACCTCCCACAGCTGGGAGCTGTGATTGGTCCTTCACCATGCAGGGCAGCACCAGCAGTCAGCAGATGCCCCCAATCAAATCTGTCATAGCTGAGCCAAGTCAACAGCACTGGCCACACAAAATGCAGCTACCTGGTTTGCAGTTTTTCCCATAATTAAACCTGGTTTTCAATTTTCTGCATATTTCTGGGTTGGAGTTCTTGTCATATTTAGACTCTTTAGATTCTTTGCACTAAATAAAGGATGTACAGTTTTGACCTGGGTAAAAAGTCACTGTATAAAAAGCTCTGTATTACCCTATATTCCTACCTTATGCCCACTGTGCTCTCGGCATACTCTCTGCCAGAGTTCTTGGTTTAGTTTTTTTTTGCCATGGCAGTCATGGATGAGAGTATATGAGCAATGCTCTAACTCAGACCATCTGTTTTGTAATGTGCGCATTTCCCAGTGATGGATATGTAACTGCCTGAGTTTTAGTCTCTGTGCATGAGCCCATTCATGTCCTCCCTTCTGTAGTTCACTGGCTGGTGACTGCTGGCTCACAGGCAGGCATAAGCCAAACTGGGTTCTCGGAAACAAACTGTGAGATCTTATCTCAGCTCCATTAGTTTGCAACACTCAATAACAATAACCAAATCGTGTTTTTTTTTGTTCAACACTCAGAGGGAATAATGTGAAAGGGCCTCGTTTGGGAACTCTTAATTAGCTATTTTCGATATTTCAGACGGGCTGCCCATGGAGGTGGGTGATGTTTTTTCCACAGCTGCGGCTTTGTCGCTGGCATGGGATGTAATTGCTAGTGATGGGTGCATGCAAAGCGGGTCAGAGGGATCGATAGGCACCCGGCCGCTGGCTGTGGCCATGTCTGACCCTGCAAAGCCAGGCTGAACTCCACAGAGCCTGCCCAGTCTCCTGCACCCACTGGTTTATCGGGGTATGAGGGGCCAGGCTGAACCCCACACAGGCTGCCCGTGGTCCTGCAGAAGAACAGGGGGCTCGGCTGTACCCCTACCGAGGTCATCCTGTCCACTGGGGGTATGGCGGTACAGCAACCCTGGCTTAATTTGCTTGGAACCCCTCGGAGTGAATATAAAAATGTCTCTCTGTGAAATATGATCAATTATAATGTAATAACCAATAATAATACCTGTAATAACCAATCAGCACTGTGTACTGTAATTGTTGAAATGTATGCGTTTTCACAGCCGAGCTCAGGGCTGAACATTTGGGAAAGAGGACCTCTCACAGCGAGGCTCTTATGGGTTCATCCTGTGCACTATCCTGTTGTGTCCCATATGCTCATGTAGCTGCAGTGTCACTATAGTGTTGTGAGGATTCTGAATGTTTGCCAGGTCCTCACAGGCATGTAGTATATTGTGCTCCTCTGTACCTCTGCAGTGCTGTGTATTTTATTTTTCACTTCTCTATTTCCAGCTTTCCTCCCTTCTTCTTAGAAGAGACAAACTGTCTCCATCCAAAGGCCAGTGCAGAGTTATCCATGCAGTGACTAAATTAGCACATGAACTGTCACTAATTTCATTTTGTCTCATTGAATTGACTTTTTAAGCCTGCCCACACAAGTATTGCTAGTGACATCTGTGGTGTATGTCAGTGTTGGTGGAGTGAGATATCATTGAACCAAAAATGGAAGGAGTTAACATGTAATATCAGTGACTCAATGAGTTGAACCAATGACCATATTAAATGTGGAGAGAAAACAAATATTGGTTCAAATAAACCAGTGATTGACAGGTGAGTGTAGCTGCACCCTGAGAAGTTTATGAAATTTCATTCTGACCATCACAAGTTTGTGCCTTCTTACATGACCGGAATTTAGATGACACAAAATGGCCACTCCACACATCACTCAGGGTCAGGGTTAGGGTTGGGGAGTGTCAATAATTACTCAGGGTGTTTGGGGCCTCAAGCAAGTTTGGCCAAATTCATCACTGCTCAGGTGGACACCAAACTAAAGTTCATGGATGACAGGGGAGTATGTTTGGGGGTTTGGCTGTAAACAAAGGGGTTGCAGGTTCAGATCCCAGGTGGAAACCCTCTGTGCATGCTTGAGAGAGGTACTTCACCTGAACTAGGAAGAGAGGGGTGAGGTATACAAGACGGAGGGAACAATCTGGCAACCACTGGGAGGGGGCCTGGCAAGACCTCCCAGCCAAGAGACCAGCTGTCCCGGTACGAGTGAACAGATCGCCACAATGTGTAGCATGGGGAACCTGGCCCCGTGCTGCAAAAACAAGCCCAGTGACAAACCCCCTCAGTCCCTAGATCAAAAACACGGGGCGCCCCACGGCGGGGCCACCACCGTCCAGCTGGCCAGCCGCCCAGTAAAAATCAAACCTGGAGGAAGATGGCGACCCGTCCACCCTGCCTCCATCATCCCTACCACTGACAGCGAAGTGTTGTGTGACCCAATCTGACTACAAACCTGGGACTGACCCGCCTGGCCAAAGCACAGAGATCTGCACTACGACCGGCTGGAACTCAGGGGCAGGACCCAAAGGTGTGGAGCTACTGATGGGAGAGTGTGCCCACTCATATATTACACATTTAAATCCCCCCCACATGATTTTATATCTTATGTCATGAAAATAAGGTAATCCACAGACCCTCAGTGCAGGTTTCCCACCTCACCCTTCACGGGTAGGAGCTAATGGCTAATGTAGTTTACTGAAACGTGCTGTCATGATGGAACTGCTGTGACAGTGATGCTACGCTTACATCATCACAGAGGGACCTGCAGTCAAACCTGCCATTAGCCGAATCCAGTTTTTCCCCTTTCCTCATCCACAGAGCACTCAGTGTAGAGAGACACTGAGGGAGCTGGGTCTGTAACAGAGAGGTTGCAGGTTTGATACCCAAATGGGTCACTGCCACTGAACATTGCACATGGTTTGCTTCAGTAAATATGCAGGTGTATAAATGCAGAGTGGATGGAAATGTAAAGAGCGATTGGAGAGTCTGCTAAATGCCCAAACTATATGGTAAGATGAACCCTACACTCTATTTATATGTAGACATCTGGTACCAACAGAGGCACACCTGGTTTTCTCGTTCACATTTTATTGTGGTTTGTGTGGGGCCTTTATGATTAACATCCTGTCCTGTTCCAGGCAATGGAATGGTGGGCCTGGCATCCCCTTAGTCTTAAATCTTTAAAGCACTTGCACAATTTAATCACCCTTGGTAATTCAATACCCCCCCACCACCCTCCTCCTCAATCCCTACCCTTCTGTCTCTCCCTCAGCACATGTTTTAATCTCTAATCTGGGCAGGATTATGGGAGCCCAGGCCAGCGTTGCTGTCAGTATCTATGGCGTAGCACTCATGTTTGCACACCTGTTTGAACTTGACAGGCCCTTCCTGAGTGAGACTGCGCAGCTTTGCGCATACATTCAGCCTTTGTGCTCCTCGCCCTCTCCTCTTGACAGCCAGGCGGAAAGTGTGCAGCGTGTTGTGTTTGGACAGGGGTGGCTATGGGTTGTGGCCTTGAACAGTAGTGGAAGAAAAAAGGGAAAACTCGCTAGGACACAAAGGGCAAACCTGTTGTGTCCTTTTGAATGCTGGCCGGAAATTTTGGCTGCATAGCTAGGGGCCCTGAGAGAGCTAGAGAAACTGACAGACACGGCAGAGATACAATAACATTCCATGTGTTTTAAAATGGTCATTGTGGCCATGGTTCTAGTTTGGATGCATTAGCTCATGGCTGGAGTATTCAGATCGAATGGGATTCATTTCAGCATTGTCAAAATTAATGAGTTATTGGTCTATGAAATGTCAGTGAATAAATCATATTTGTATGACAAGTATTACTGTAATGAGAATGAAAATGAAAAACCAATTATTCCACAAACTGATATTGTATTCGTTTGACTGTGTCTTTACAGTATATTCAATATTGTAAAAATATTGGGTTAAAAGGGCAATAAACATGTACAGAAGAACTTCGAGAAGTAATCCCAAGAGCAAGAACTGTAAACCCCAACACATCTCTTATAGCACCACCTTGTGGATAAAGGGGTGAATAATTATGTTCTGTCCACCAGGATCACGAGGTGCTGAATTGCTGGATTTCCCTTCATTTAGAGATACGCGATTAAACAATACATATTATAGAAAATATCCATGCATCAGAAAACAACAAAATATAATCAACAATAAAAATGACCAAAATTATCTAGTCACTCGCAGTGGGTCAACGTGAGACCACAAAATGGCTTTATGGCCTTCCGCATAAATTGGACCGTGGCGACTAGGTCGAAAAGTTGTGTTATGGTCCCCCTTGTGGTAAAACGTTAAACTGCAACCACATTCTGTCCAATCTATCATCGTCAGCACTAAATATTGTGAGGGTCATTCCATACTAACTCACCTAGTACCCCCAGTTCATGACATGGATTTTCTTGAGAAAAAAAACATGTGAAGACTTCCATTAAATTCATCGGACCTTGCAAAATTCTGCAGCTCTGCTCCAAATACTTTTTTAGTTATGAAGTTTAACTCTTGGGGCATTTCTACAATTCTGGGTATGTGTATTCTAAGCCTCACCAATTGCTTATTTTTCACTGGATTGGGTTGAAATGTATACCGAACATCCAAGAAACCCTAAGGATGATTTGCAACATGAAAATAGTTGTTGCTGAATGTTTTACAATAATCAAATCAATAAAGATTTTCAAGAAAATCTATGACATGAACATGACCCATAAGAGCATTAAAACTATTACATGGTCTTGGGGCACTGTTTATACTGTTTGTTCTCTGTCGTTCTCAGATCCAGCAAAGGTTATAGGAGCTGTGGTTGTCACTCTGAGATGGGACAGTGCTGTTGTACCCTTGGGGCTATGGGAGTGTATTCCGCATAAAAACTGCCTGAGTGACACATACAGCTGCTCAAAAACAGAGACCGTAAAAGTGTCACCCATGTAAAGCGATCTACATAAGGGCATCCACTAAATGCCAAAAATGTGGTAAGGCAGCATGAAACTGCAATGGCAGCTTATTGCCTGTTGGTGGCACTTTGTAGAGGGTGTAGATAAAATAGTTTTATTACTCTGCTCTCATTTACACTATTAAATACCGGTATGCTGGAGGTAGTTACCCCTCAGACACATAACAATAATTAATCACCTACATCACAAAGAGATGAAATCGTGTAACCTGAGGTAAAACGAAATGTACCGTAAGATCACAACACAATTATTAAAGAGAGACAATGTACTCATGTTCACCTTCTGAGCTTAGGATGCATGTGTTCTGTTCCATACACTACACCATCTTTATGGATAAGAACATGGAGTGAACTGTCTGTATCTTAACTAGGAAAATAACCAAGGTGCACTGCTTAGATAAAGAAGTCATTGGTGGATGGGAGGGGCCATGTGTGTGGTGATGTCATGCTGGGCGTGGTCACTGTCTCTAACCACAGATACTTGGCTCAGACAGGGCTGAGCTCTTCACTGCCCCCTGAAGGAGCTGGCTGATGGCTCCCTGGGTCTTGCTGGAGGGCAGGGCGCTGGGGACACTGTACAGGCTCAGGGGGTGGACATTGGCTGTGTAGAGGCTAAGCTTGTCACTGGGGAGCCCTACTGGTCTCTGCAGATGCACAGTGATGGTGATGATCGATATAACATCACCAATCACCCTGTCAGTAAAGAGGCTGGGTGTTGGTGGCTTAGCGGGCACTAAGGTTGAGCGGCGCCTGTAGCACTTCACTTTCCATGAATGCTGCCCTGCTGAGGTCTTTCCACTGCCAGCTCCAAGCCACTGCGTCTGCGATGCAGCTGAGCCAACCCAAGCCACTGCGTCTGCGATGCAGCTGAACCAGCCCAAGCCACTGTGTCTGCGATGCAGCTGGACCAGCCAAAGCCACTGCGTCTGCGATGCAGCTGGACCAGCCCAAGCCACTGCGTTTGCAATGCAGCTAAACCAGCCCAAGCCACTGCGTCTGCGATACAGCTGGACCAGCCCAAGCCACTGCGTCTGCGATACAGCTAAACCAGCCCAAGCCACTGCGTCTGCGATACAGCTGGACCAGCCCAAGCCACTGGAGCTCAGACCTGGAGCTCCAACCTGGAGCTCAGACCTGGAGCTCAAACCTGGAGCTCAGACCTGGAGCTCAGACCTGGAGCTCAAACCTGGAGCTCAGACCTGGAGCTCAAACCTGGAGTTCAAACCTGGAGCTTGCAGCCCAAAATCAGCCTCAGCAGAGGACCAGAGAGCCAGTGCAGGACTTACAGGCCTACACCTTCCTGAGCCCAGGAGCTCAACCCAGGGGCCAGGGCTCACTGGCAGGAAGGCTAGAGGAGACCACAGGCAGGGACGGTAAGCACAGGCCCCACTGAGCCCTGGGAACTGGAAGCTGAGTCATGTCTCTGTTTGGCTGAGTCATGTTTCTGTGTGATACAGGAATCAGCTCAATGTGGCTTTACCTGCCAAAACAAACATATACAACCCCAATATCTGGCATGGCTATTTGTAAAAGGATGTTAAAATGATTTAGTGAACAACGTATTTTATATTTCATTCTGTTCAATATAGGACAGGCCTCTGCTTAACAAGGCTTAAAGTACAAAATCAAACAGATGGAAACCCAGTAACATTTAAAGCTGTGCATGACCACTGTATCAACTATGTTAACACGTTCTTCATGAGCATTAAACTAATTTACTTTTTATGACAATAATTCCCTTTTCTCTTGTAGTGCTCATGCAAAGCTGAAGCTGTGTCACATTGTCCTTGCTGTTTTGATGTGGTTAAATGAGTCTCTTTATGATAGTAAGCAGAAATAGCGCATCACATGCATGGAGTATAAAATGAACTTCACAATATTATTCTAACTCTTTTATTCAAAGTGTGAACTCATGCCAATGTTTTCATCTCTTCAACTTTTTCATCACACCCTGGAAATATCCATGTATCATTTCAAGGATGACTACTGGTAGGCAAAATGATGTAACCTTCAAGCAGATGTATGCGTTTTAGTAGTTAGGTAGATTGTTTTACCCACTCATGGGGCGGCTACTCTGTGTAGCTGCTAGCAGGTGCTGCCTCAGTATTGCTGGCCGCGGTCCTGATGTAATTTTTTCACCCCTTTGTCCACCAGGGGGAGTGCGTGTGGCCGCACTGTGCCGCTGCGTTCCTGAGAGAGCTCTCCATGGAGAGTTAGCATTAACATATCTCCAGCGATGGGCGGTCTCTGATCATCACAGCGCTCAAAGATGCGGCAGAAAGGTGATGAGCTATTTGGTTAACCAGATGCGGAAGTCCACCGGTGTTTGCTGTGTTTTTAAGCATTAGTCAACAGCATCATCTACCGTGAGGCAGAATCATTAAGAAGAACACGGCACGACGACTGACACGCGTAAAAGAGCTCTTTGTCTGGAGCAATATGAATTATTGCGAGTGAGGGAGTCAACACAATGAAATTGTTTATGTGTCTCCATTCAGCCGGAAACCGTCATTTGACTGTATAAAATCTTCGGAAGACAGTTCATTTCCTGTCCGGGTTTAACGGTGGGAGAATTCTGTCTCAGGTCCCTCGTTAAATGGACCAGAACCGGGTCATTCCAGACTCCCATAATTCGATTATCTTCCTAAGACTGTACGCAAACACAAGGAAGAGCCAGAAACTCTGCCAGTGCGTTTCCTGACGTTTCCATTTGGACGCATTAACCAGCGCTGCGAAAAAAGGGGTCGGTCAGGATGAACAAGAGGTATGTTTACCCCCGCTCCTTTAATCTCTGAGTTTACATCAGTGGGATGACGAAACGGCAAGAAAATCGGCGCCTTTGTTAAGACATCTCCAAACCAGCCCTGACATCTCGTTTTCAGCGGAAACCACTTATCGTGTCATAACTGTGTGGCTTTTAAGTTCTTCTGCAGACCTAATACAGCGCAGACCAGTACACACAAACTGCAAAAACACACTCCTGCGGCACAAGGGTCCATTCCCTGGGGAATTCGGAGGCCCAGGACATTGACAGATTTCCAGTCGTGCAAACGACAAACCCTGCATTTAGATCCTATCGGTAGATGCTCCTTTCACTACTTGTTTATTTTAGCAATCTCTGCAGACGCTTCTCCATGTTCAGTTCCGACAGATTAACTGTGCCGGAGTATGTCAGCCGGCTACAGACCCGGAGAACCGGTTCCGACCCACGAGCGGTCTCGCCGGGTATTAGCGCCGATGTCCAGTCGGCTCTGGAAACCTCACTGCCGGCCCTCCGCTCCGCCATTTTAACCCTGAAATCGGCGAAAGACACTTCAGATCTCAATGAGACGCGGCGCGCCATCGCGGAGATCTTTCAGCTGGTGGAGGAGGCCTGGGTCTTGCCTGCTTTGGGGCGGCAGGTTGCCGAGGAAATCTGCAACAGAATCCGGCTGGACGGAGGACTTGAGCTGCTGCTGCAGTTACTGCAGACCCCCGCGGTGGAAATCACCTACGAGTCCGCCAAGCTGCTGGAGCAGATCCTGGTGTCTGAGAACAGGTGGGACCCACTCCCCATCTCCTGAAGCCTCCGGCACAGCACACCTTTCAGCCATGGTCCTCACTGTGTTTGAGTTGTCAGTGTCTGCTAACGTCTCTCTGCCTCCCTTTCTTCCTCTCTCATACCATGCCTTTTTTACTTCTTCCTCTATTTACTTCTCCCCTACTCTCTCACTCTTCCTTCTCTCTGTCTCTGTATTTCTCCTCCTCTCTCTCTCTCCCTCTTTTATCTGTTTGTGTCTGGCTTTGCCTCCCTCTCTCCCCCTCCCTCTCTCTCTTCTCTCTCTGCCCCCCGCCCCTCGCAGGGACTACGTGGCACGGATGGGTTTGGGGGTGATCCTGAACCTGACGCGGGCGCAGGAGGATGCCCAGCTGGCGCGCAGCGTTTCGGGGATCCTGGAGCACATGTTCAAGCACACGGAGGAGACGTCGGCACAGCTGATTGGGAACGGAGCCCTTGACGCGCTGCTGTTCTGGTGCCGCGGTACGGACCCCACGGTGCTGCGCCACTGTGCCGTCGCCCTCGCCAACTGCGCCATGTATGGCGGGCACCGCTGCCAGCGGCTGATGATCGAGAAGCAGGCAGCGGAGTGGCTGTTCCCGCTGGCCTTCTCCAAAGAGGATGAGCTGATTAGGTTCCACGCCTGCCTGGCGGTGGCGCTGCTGGCCGCCAACCGCGAGCTGGAGAAGGAGGTGGTGAGGTCGGGCACCCTGGAGCTGGTGGAGCCCTTCATCGCCTCGATGGACCCGGATGAGTTCGCCCGCAGCCTGCAGGACAGCGCTGACAGCATGCAGGGCCGCACGGCCGCAGACCTGCAGCACCTCCTCCCCCTGCTGGACGGGGCGCGTGTTGAGGGAAAGTGCATCGCCGCCTTCTACCTGTGTGTGGAGGCCAGCATCAAAACCCGCCAGCGCAACACCAAGGTGAGCGGGGGGTGGGGGGGTCTGGGGGTCAGGGAGTGAGAGGGGGAGTGAACACAGAGGAGTGAGAGTGAGGTAGTGTTGATCAGCACACACACACACACACACACACACACACTCCTCCCTCTGTCTCCATCCCTCTCAGATATTCCAGGAGATCGGTGCGGTGCAGAGTCTCAAACGCATCGTGATGTACTCCAGTAATGGCACCACCTGTTCCCTGGCCAAGCGGGCGCTGAGCATGATGGGAGAGGAAGTCCCGCGCCGCATCCTGCCCTCCGTGCCCAACTGGAAGACCGGAGAGGTTCAGACCTGGCTACAGCAGATCGGCTTCAGTGCCTACAGCCAGCGCTTCCAGGTACACACACACACACACACACACACACACACAGCTAGTGCCTCCGGGTACAGACACACAGCCAGCGCTTCCAGGTATAAACACACACAAAGCCAGCGCTTCCAGGTACACACACACACACAACCAGTCCTTCCAGGTACAGACACACAGCCACGCTTCCAGGTACACACACACACACACACACACACACACACACACACACACAGCCAATGCCTCCAGGTACAGACACACAGCCAGCACTTCCAGGTACACACACACACACACACAGCCAGTGCTTCCAGGTACACACACGCACAAACACACACATACACACACACACACAGCCAGCACTTTGAGGTACACACACACACACACACACACACACACACACACACACACACACACAGCCAGCGCTTCCAAGTACACACACACACACACACACACACACAGCCAGCACTTTGAGGTACACACACAGACTCACACACACAAGCAAGTACATACACTGCTGTACAGGTGTGTTTAGGCCAATGCTCCTTCAAAGCAAGTGAGGTATGAAACATATGAAACACATTACTCTTTCTCCCTCCGTCTGCCAGGAGCTCCAGGTGGATGGAGACCTTCTCCTCAACATCACTGATCAGGACCTGCGCAATGACCTTGGCATGGCCGCCTCACTCACCCGCAAGAGGTCAGGGGTCGAAGTGCAAAGTGTTCATGCTGTTTTGGAAGAGTAGGGTGATCTAAAGTGATTTTCTCTTGATTTGGTCCACTGAATATTTCCTTATGCAGCTGCAGGGCCAGGGTGACAGAGGGAGCAGTCGAGCTGAGTAGGGAGAAGGGCTGGGAGGGGTGGAGGGTGAGCAGACAGGGCGCAGGGCCTGGGAGGGGTGGAGGGTGAGCAAAGAGGGTGCAGGGCCTGGGAGGGGTGGAGGGTGAACAGAGAGGGTACAGGGCCTGGAAGGGGTGGAGGGTGAGCAGAGAGGGCGCAGGGCCTGGGAGGGGTGGAGGGTGAGCAGAGAGGGTGCAGGGCCTGGGAGGGGTGGAGGGTGAACAGAGAGGGTACAGGGCCTGGGAGGGGTGGAGGGTGAGCAGAGAGGGTGCAGGGCCTGGGAGGGGTGGAGGGTGAACAGAGAGGGTACAGGGCCTGGGAGGGGTGGAGGGTGAGCAGAGAGGGCGCAGGGCCTGGGAGGGGTGGAGGGTGAGCAGAGAGGGCGCAGGGCCTGGGAGGGGTGGAGGGTGAGCAGAGAGGGCGCAGGGCCTGGGAGGGGTGGAGGGTGAGCAGAGAGGGTGCAGGGCCTGGGAGGGGTGGAGGGTGAGCAGAGAGGGTGCAGGGCCTGGGAGGGGTGGAGGGTGAGCAGAGAGGGTGCAGGGCCTGGGAGGGGTGGAGGGTGAGCAGAGAGGGTGCAGGGCCTGGGAGGGGTGGAGGATGAGCAGAGAGGGCTCTCTCTTTGGGACTGTCCTTCCCACTGTCTCCCAAAAGGCTTTCAGCACCACGGAGAGGGACAGTCCTCCTCCAGGCTGACACAGCCGAGTCTGACTGATCCTCAGCACAGCTTTTGCTCGTTGCCTCAGTCAGACCTGTGCGGAGGGTGGGGGGGTTTGGCTCCACAGAAACACCCAGATGTTGGGAAATCCGCTTTTGGCGTAATTTTATTATCTTGCTTCTAAAACAGGCAATAAAATTGCCCCAGGCCCAATACTTTGGTGTGTTTTCCTGACTCAGTCACCCCCACAAACACACACACTCATACACACACACACACACACATATAATCCTGGGTCCTCAGTACTGCTCTGCATTGCCAGAGGGTGGCGCTCTTACACACCAGCTTCCTGATCCAAACACACCTTACATATCCCCCTCCCTCAGTCACACTCTCTGCTCCACTCTCTCTCCCTGAGAGAAGCTCTCCATAGGACAGTGTCTATGGGTGATGAGCAGCTCAGTCACATTCTGTTGTTGTATTTCAGGTTTCTGAGAGACTTGCGCGTCCTGAAGATGTACGCCAACTACTCCACCTGTGACCCCAATAACCTGGCGGACTGGCTGGCCGGTGTGGACCCGCGTTTCCGGCAGTACACCTATGGCCTGGTCCAGTCCGGCGTTGACCGTAAAAACCTCCGTCACCTGACTGACCAGCAGCTGCAATTGGACTGCCTGGTGGAGAACGGGATTCACCGCGCAAAGATGGTGGCAGCGGCTCGGCGCCCGGCAGAGCCCTGTCTCACTGATGCCCAGCCCTCAGGCCCCGACGTCTTCGTCAGTTACCGCCGCACCACCGGCTCCCAGCTGGCCAGGTGGGGGAGCCACACCCACCTCTGTGATGCTGGAGCCTATAGCTGGCCTCAGCCAATAGGATGTCAGCTTACACACTGCTCATTTGCATATAAATTTCGTTCATATTTATCTCATTCTCTCTAACCCAAGCTCTCTCTCCGTGTCTCGCTCCTCCTCCAGTCTGCTCAAGGTGCACCTGCAGGTTCGAGGGTTCAGTGTGTTCATCGATGTGGAGAAGCTGGAGGCGGGGAAGTTTGAGGAGAAGCTGATCCAGAGCGTCCAGAGAGCACGTAACTTCATCCTGGTGCTGTCGGCTAACGCCCTGGACAAGTGTATGGAGGACGAAGGCATGAAGGACTGGGTGCACAAGGTCGGGGGGGGGGTTGATTCAAAAAGAGTTTAACTCCTCTTTAATCTCATGTAGCCTGTATAAGACATGTCTGAACCCATACAATGTAGTGTCTCCCAGTGTATGCCTGTATGTTAACGCTCTCTGCTCCTGCAGGAGATTGTCACTGCGCTGAACGGAAAGAAGAACATTGTCCCAGTCACTGATAACTTCCTGTGGCCGGACCCTAGCTCTCTGCCTGCAGATATGAGAGCCATCCTCAACTTCAACGG
This sequence comes from Albula glossodonta, assembly GCA_019788955.1. NCBI lineage: Eukaryota > Metazoa > Chordata > Actinopteri > Albuliformes > Albulidae > Albula > Albula glossodonta. Next base: position 12,690 of record JAFBMS010000951.1, on the reverse strand, counting down.
CATCAAGTGAGTCACTGCGTGAGTCGCCAGGGGCGGGGTCAGTGTTAGTTTCTGGGGCGGATTCAGACTGTGTCCCTAGTGGCAGAGTAAGAGTTAGTTGCTAAGGGTGGCGTCAGAGTTAGTTGCTAGGGGCGGAGTCAGGGCCAATCGCTAGGGGCGGGGTAAGAGCCAATCGCTAGGGGCGGGGTCAGAGCCAATCGCTAGAGGCGGGGTCAGAGTGGGGCGTCATCATAAGGTCTGAGCGGTAATAAAAAGGACTTTCAGGCCGATAATCTTGAATCTGAATCAGTTTATGGCATCATGATTACATACAGCAACCCCTCCTTACCCTCTCGCTTCATAATACACATATAATATAGATACGGGACATATAGGGGCATGCATGTAAAAGGAGCTGATAGTTCTGTGCACACACATTTGTGTAACTGCGGTGTCTGGTGATGTCAGTGTGATGCATATGAGGCATGCATGGCTTAGCTGTGTCAGGAAGTGTGGGAAAATTGGGAAGTGCTACTTTTATTTCTTTCAATGAAATACTGAGTAAGGAGGACGTGAATCTGTCTCAACCTAACCTGTCTCGCAGTGATCACATGACCTCTCTTCCTTTGGGCGCCAGGTTTGTTTGTGTCCTCCTGTTTCAGCAGACTTGGTCTCTTAGCCTGTGTTTAATGAGGATCAGTGTCTGCTTTATATCACTCTGCAGTGGGGATAGAAATTCTGCCAACTTGTAGCCAGACCATGGCAATTTAGTTTGTAAATTCATAATTTTCTTCCATTTCGGCCCCTCTCTCTGCCCCCCCCCCCCAGATGGTCACATGAGTATCAGGAAGCCACCATCGATAAGATCCTGCGCTTTCTGAAGGGTGGACCGAGTCAGGACAGGATGGACTGTGGAGAGAGAGTCCTGCAGGGGGCAGCGCCTGGGGGGGCTCCGGAGGGGCTGAAGGCCGAGGTGCAGGCGGAGGCGAAGGGCGCCCCCCAGCAGGAATAAGTGGGTGTGCGGTGAGGTCCAGACAGAGGTGCTCCCCCCCCGCCGCTGACCACACCCTCAGAACCATACTGAGCATGCTCCCTACCCTGCCCCTGATAGGCCGGCTTTTCCCTCTCCTGTGCTCATGTGACAGATGTCAGCCTGTCAGCAGCCAATGGGTAGCATCCTGCATTTCAGAGCCTGAGGCTGCGGTGACCTCACTGTGAGGGCTGAAGGGGAGGTGGAGGGTGGGGGGTGGGGCGTCTGGCTCTGTGGGGTCTCCAGCCTGAGGTAAGGAAATGGGTCAGGGCAGGGGGGGAAAGGCCACCTGACTCTCAGGAATCTAACGCTGCAACCTGTGGCTTCCTCACCTGAGCTCACCTGTCACCTGGAGCTCTTATAACCATTTCCATCCCTGTGAATTCCTCTCTCACAGTTTACTCTTTCAGGCCAGTCTGTGAGCGAGGCCTGCCCTGTGTAAGGTGTGTAGGAGCCAGCAGGGTGAGTGTGCTGTCCTGTGCAAGCTTGTCCATAAAGCCTTGCTCATTATGGTCTGTGTCTTATGACACTGCCTGTCATTCAGGTAGGGATCCTGACGTTCCACGATAGTGACCAATCGGAAGAGCCAGTATAGGATTTTCCCACACAAAAGTGACCAATGGGAAGTGCCGGTGTTGGTTCCTGTTGATCATTGGCATCCTTAAAGGACTGTATTGATATGGGTTAGTGCTGCCTAACTCACACAAGAGACTCATAAAGTATGCTTAAACTTAGGCCGATGGTCAGGCGAAATCAATCCAAAAACCTTTAACCTTGCTGTACAAAATACTTCCCTAATCTGTGCTGTTAAAAACATAACTCCTCCCAGCTCAGCACTGCTGAACAGCGTAGCATCTCCTGAACATGTTCTCTTAAAAACGCCTTTCCCCTCTGTGTCCTATCAAAGCTGTAGCCCGTGTAGCATAATATCCTCTGCAGCTGCAGGGTTTCACTGCATTGTACAGTCAAAGCTTTTTCACCTTTTTTTCCCCGACTGAAGAGCCGTTGCAAATGTTACACTTCATTAAGTGGTCTTACTGGCAGCAGTCAGTTCTCCATAACCACAGAGTCACCTGACTGAACCACTGAGTTACTGAGTCACACAGCTATTAACCAATGCAGTCCTCAGATGTGTATATTTTTAATGAGTGCCGTTCCCCTAACTCCTCACTAACCAATAGCATTGTGCCATGTGTCAGTGTACAGTACTTATGCTAATGATCTTGTGCAGTATTGGCTTATCGATTCAGAAGGAAACAGAGATTGGTTAAAGATGTCTATATCCCGCTGGGCTACCTCCGTCGCCTTAAATCCAAAACTGTGTACGGTAACTCTAAAACATGTTGATGGTTTATTGCATCATTAATGGAAATGCAGGACTTCATATGCAGTAAAATGCAATAAAGACACCAGCCCTGGGGAATGTGACTGACTTGTCTTATTTGCACACAAACATGAGTGAAAGTTAGTGGGAATCACCTGAGCGCCCGTCATTATGGAAAAGGATTTCTTCTGAATACTGTATGTGATCCCAAATACCTGAATAAATGTGGAGTACTGGAATGTGCCATGCTGGAAGCTGTGTTCTTAAGACCTGTATGTGTGAAAACACACCTTGGTTTTTTTTTTTTTTTTTGTTCTTGCCTTTGAAACTCCCTGTTATATTCCATCCGTCTGCACTTTCATTCATTCTATAGGGTGACCTATGGAGCTTTATGCAGGACACTTCTGGGGAAGCAATATTTTTAAAGGGGATGGGGGTTGTGCATGATGTTGTAGATTGGGGGGGTGCTGCATTTGCTCATTGTTTTGCTAGCAGGACTAATCAGCTTTGTCATACTGGAATTAAACAGCCATCATTTTACACAATCCTGAAGTTACGGGACATTTCACAATGATCGTAAAAGCACAAAGGCCTGAAAAGGAGCCGCGTGTGTGAGTGATTGTGTGGTGGAGCCTAGAGGCATCGGGTATCTCCATCCCCTCTCCCGTGGCTCCTCAATGCACTGTGTGAATAAACAAACAGTGACCCCTGGTGGTGGGTCAGTGTCAGCACACCCAGGCAGGCCCTCTGTGGCTGGGCTGGATGAGCCTGCAGGAGAATGCACTGCGCAGATCTGTGCAGTCCACCAGCTCTGCGAGGCCCCAGGGGGGCTGATCTCTCACAGAGAGACAGATTACCTGTAACTCTGTAATCCCTCTCTGCAGTGGAGACCAAAGATGGTGTCTGCGCTGTGCAGAGCTGCGATGGGCCGTCAGCTTATCCTCTGTCGCAGGACATAACAGCACGAAATCAATATCTGTCTCCCCTCTGAAATACGGAGAGCAGAGGAGGCAGGGCTGGGGAGAAACACGAGCAACTGCAGCGAAGTGGAGAACACCAGCACGACCTTCATCTTTTCAATGACACTTGTGTACTAATGGACACACACACACACACACACACACTCGCACGCACATGTATTTACGTGCAGCCACATGTAGTACATGCACACAAAATGATAAAAGGGCTCTGCTCGGTCACAGGTTTTGTAGGAAGTGAAGAGGATATTTTTATGAGGAAATGGACCATTGTGTGCTCCCGGTTAATTATTCACACTCAGACACTCTTTTTACAGTTTACATAATGCACACTGTTCATTAATACAGCTGCACCTTCACTGAAGCATGTCAGGTGAGTAACTTACTGAACGGTACCTACAGTACCTGACAGTGCCTTACCTGGGACCTGAACATGCAACCCCTTAGTTACAGCAGCAGATCCCTAACCACTATACTACACTTATCAGAGCCAATATACAGAGCCAGTCTCACATACACCACACACACAGACCTTGAAATTTGGACCCGGATGAGCAATACACACCTCTTCAGTCTGCCTCTGTGACACACACACACACACACACACACACACACACACGCACACTGGATCTTTGACCAGAACACTGAATATATATAAAAAGTTTACGTGAAAGAGAGTTTATGTGGAGCGTTGGGCTTATAAAGATATGGGTGGGGGCGGTTAGTGTAGCGAGAGGGCAGGACAGGACACATGATTATATTTGGACACTCACACTGACAGGCAAAGATACTTTATTTACTTGTTTAGCACACATTCCTTTACAGGTGAAATTACACAGTTAGGATTTGCCACACAGGATACTCACACAGCAGGGCAGACATAGGCCACAGATTCGCTTGATTTTTCATTTGCGTCAGAGTTACTGAAGGAAGAGGGCTCCGGGGTCCTGGAGGCCTGACGTGTCTGGTGTCCCGTCAGTGTGTTGAAACAGTGGAATATTGTCAATGACTAACCTGAGAGTCTGAAAACCTGATTTCCAAGGCCCACATTGGCAGATAATTTAAAACAAACCACAGAGCCTGACAAACATTGCCCATCTGAGACTTCAGTTTTACGCTAAACACTCTTTTTCTCCAGGGTGTGCAGTAAGCGCTCACGGGCTGCAGCGCCCCAGGGTAACTGGTGTTTTCACTTTGGAATGAGCTCAGATAAGTCTCAGGAAATCTGCTGAGGTGAGTTAACTGTGTTATGGAGGACATTATCAGTTTGAGGTGGAAAACCAGCAGATTTGTGCCTACCCAGGATTAGATTTGGGACCCCTGCTCTGTGTGCAGACTCTTGTAAAGATGACTGCTGAATCTGAATAGAGTACACAGCACACTCATTATATCTAACTGAATTATGAAAACTATGGCATCTGGATTTATCATAGCAAATCACATGTTTTTATGGAGTTTCTTACGAAGAGATAAAACTGCTAATTAAATAGTTGTAGTCCCTCGAGAGCTCAAGGCCAGGCTTGGCTCAGTGCTGGACTATGTCCGGAGGGTAGCGGAATAACTACCCTGAATGTGCTAATGGCCTGTGTTTTTCCACAGTGCTGTTCTCTATGTCCAGTAGATGGCAGTGTAGAGTTTGACAAATGCCATCGCTAAGATGAAGCTCACACCCAACCTTTTGACTGACAGAAAAGACCTTTATCCTGTTACGCAGTCTTAAGGACGGAAACAGTGACACGGCGTTATATAGCTCTCCCAGGCACATGTCTGATAGTCTGATATCTGCTCCTGATCCTTTTCTGCCCTGGACTTTGATAACAGGAGAGAGATAACAGCAGATTTTCTCTTTCCTGACTGGCAGACCCATCAGCTTTCATGTTCATTAGTTTATTATTTGGTGGAAGATAAGAACGACAACGTCAACAAACATAACTGAGAAGTTTGTCTTAAATGCTTAAACAGCTGCTTGAAAAAAATCTTTTTTGAATATTGATGACATAAAGCCAGGAAGTCTTGTCCCTAAAAGCTGTTATGGTTTTCTGTGATCTCCCGTTTTTGATTTGGATGATATTGGATGATTATTTTGGTTTGTTTCAAGAATACAGTCAGTGTTGCCAAAAGAAAAATAAGCTTTCATGTTAATGAAAAGAAATCCTACATGCAGGTAATGATACAGTGTAAAAGTATAGCAAGTCATTGACCATTATGTAAAATTCTGACCATCTAGTCTTTAATATGGAGAAGACCTAGTTTGAACTTTTGAAAGTAACCTCCATGTCCATTGTGGCGACCTGGGTTCCCCCCACTCATAGTTTTGAAGTGTTAGTGTGACATTTTCCCTGCTTTGCCTTTATAATGACAGAGCCAGGCCTGTGCCACTGCCCTTACTGTGCAGACATGCAGCCCTGGCTTCGTAAACACACAGCACTGACTGCTCAGACACACCGCCCTGGCTGCCCTCACATTCAACTGGCTGGGCTGCATTGGAAACTCCATGTCCATTCTGTGACAGGGACGGTGTAATTTTTATGAAAGCTGATTGGCCCATGCAGAGGTGATGCAGGCCCTGGGAAACGCTGGCAGAAGCTGGGCAGCAGGCGCCTGTGAGTCCACAGCATGCAGACTGCCGTTATAAAGGTCTTTTAAGTGCAGTAACAGGGTGGCAGACTCGGTTATGTAAGAGCAGAGCATATAAATTCAGGAAGGGCTCGAGTCCTCCACTGCCTGCTGGACCCTCAGCGCCCTCCATGTGACCTCTGTACCTGTGAGACACACCTGTACCTGTGCAACGGACCACGGGAATATTCCTTCATGCGTTTCTATGCTGCCTGGTGAACTTTCACCCCAATCTCCCCCCCAAACACACACACACCCCTGAGCATCTCCTGCCCCACTCTGGAGCTGTCAGGACTCCAGTGTATTCACAGAATCTGGGTTTCAGTCAGGTCTTGGATGTCGGGTTTTTATGGCCGACATGCATGATGTCTGCCTGTCCATCCTGGTGCACAGATGCCCAGGGTCTCGGGCTGAGACTGGGCTGCAGTGATTGGTCTTTGGTGAATGGGCGTGTGGTTTAATTAGTAACTCAGAGACAGCTGTTTCCTGGATAGGTAGCAGCTCAATGGCATAAGGTTTCATCCCTGGTGCCAGAAAAATAGCGGCATAATGAGGAAAAAAAGCTGTTAACCTAGATAAGGAAGCAAAATGCACTGGCTGGCCTATCTGTCCCAGTGAATGCTTTCATTAATGATCTTTCATTTATGATCGCGACACAGACATGTACCTCCTTGCTCATTTGATGTTCTTCTTGTCTTTATCTAAATCTAATAGATGATCTTTCTGAGCTACAGCTAATGACGAGGTCAGGAGTGCTGAACAGCGAGCAGACAGAAGATTTCACCAGGACATTGAGCTGTTTATAAGCAGACTGAGAGATAATATTGTTGAAAATTTTTAAATGTAACAGGAGACAATTATCAGACACCCAAGCCACCCATGCAGGTGCAGGACACAGTAAAAGTAAAAAAGTAAAAAAAAGGTCTCACACTGCAATTACTGATCCTAATAAAGTGAAACTGAATTTATCTCCAGAGCACAAGGTTACTTCCAAAAAGCTGTAGAGCAGACGTTGTGCTGAAACGAACCAGGTGAGAAAGAATCCTGCATTGATGAGGTTGAAATTGTCATCTGGATATTGGGCTGGTTTCTGCACTACCTCTACTACTGTCTACAGCATTGGCTCATCCATATGACATCACTATCAGTCAGGCCAATCAGGATGCTGATTATTTTAATGCCATCATCATTCAGACCAATCAGCATGAGCTGTGTTTGTGATTAGACCTGGGTAGACATACACACTGGCCATGGGTCAGATCCAGTACCCTTAGCTAAGGGGAAAATGGTACATGTATAGATTTTGGGTTTTTTCGATGATTTATCTTCAATCTCATAAATGAAAGAAATAAATCTCTTTTTTATTTGGGTTAGTCCGTCTAAATCCTTTTAAAAGTACAAATGTATTTTGCAGCCCTACCCCCTGGGACCTGATTAGATGTAGATTTGCACACTTTTTAACCCCCTGGTTTCTGTTTTGTGTTGCTAGGTCTCATCATGGCAGCTTCCTCCATCAGTTTCCATCTGATATTCATTCACCTCAACTTCAGTTGCACAGACAGGTATGGTGCTATTCTTCATGGCGTTATTTTTATGCCAAACTACTATTTGCGTAATGTGATATTTGAATAATTTTGCATACGCATTAACTTCATTTGTAAGAGAATGTAACCTTGCACACATCATTTTTAGTGTAGGAAATTCAATAGTTAATGTTAAAACGTAATGTTGTTTAGCGAGCGCAGAAAGACTGCAGGAGCACATTTGGCCAGCAGGAAGCGCTGTGGAGCAGTGAGAGATGGATATCCCTGCCGGCTCAGTGGCGCCCTCCCTGGGCAATGTTGGGCAGTGTTATAGCCATGTCCTGAAGAGACAGGACTGATCCTGGAACAGCCCAGATTCAACAGCAGACTGTGGGTCCACACACTGGACCAGCACTTCAACATGAACCACACTGCAGCCCCGCTTCTAACGGAAATCTGTCTGCAGAATCTGTCACAAACTGATCCAGAAACATTCAGATTTGAGGGATATAGGGCTTTACATGTTTGGATATAAGGGTCAACATGGGAATCACAAGGAGAAAGAGAGGGAGTGGAGACAGGCAGAGAGAGGGAAAGAGACACATGGAGGGAGAAAGGAAGAAGAGAGTGAGAAATGGGAACAGAGAGAAGAATAGAAGTATATAACAGAGGAATAATGCTATATTATTAAATAATCATGGATAAGAATATAAGGGGTAGAGCATCCAGATTGATTGATTGTTTTTGTTTCAGCCTAGAGTGTTCTTTGATTGGCTGAAGCAGCACAGAGGGTCATGGGATAGGACTGCTTTATTAGAGAGGTTTAACGGGCCTGCAGTGTTCAGTAAAGACGCAGCACATGCTTACACACTCAGGTTTATACTGTACCCAGTCCGTGACTCAGGAGAAACTGAGATTGTTAAAGTACGTGTGTGTGGGATATTGCTCCATAAAGAGTCTTTGAAAATGTCCTGCTGAAAGAGTTCCTTATCTGTGGGTCCATAAAGCCACATTTGTCTATTGTTTTGTGATTTTATTCTCTCTGACCCCCAGTTTGTGAAGTTCATATAACCCCCCCCAAACCTCAGGTTAATTATTAATTCTTTGTTATATATACTCCAATTTTTATCTTTCTTGTTCTCTTAATACAGCACAGAGGAATCCAGAACCCCTAATTATCGAGAATAGCTTTCTGCAGTGTGCCTGTGGCTCTGACATTCCATATTTTCCATGCCTGTGTCGTGTTGTGGGAATTACAGAGATTCATGATGGGAGTTCTGAAGTCACTGTGGAGGTATCGGAATTACCTCATCATCTTCCTCACGCCCCTGCTCGTGCTTCCTCTTCCTCTGGCCATCAGGACTTCGGTAAACCCCTACCCCTGTACCTGCGACTGCTCTGTGCCTCTGCGTGTCTGTGTCTGTCGGCTTCTGTCTGAGTGTGAGTCTGTCTGTGTCTGTCGGCATCTGTCTGAGTGTGAGTCTGTCTGTGTCTGTCGGCTTCTGTCTGAGTGAGAGTCTGTGTCTGTCAGCATCTGTCTGAGTGAGAGTCTGTCTGTGTCTGTCTGTGTCTGTCGGCATCTGTCTGAGTGTGAGTCTGTCTGTGTCTGTCGGCATTTGTCTGAGTGTGTGTCTGTCTGTGTCTGTCAGCATCTGTCTGAGTGTGAGTCTGTCTGTGTCTGAGAGCATCTGTTTGAGTGTGAGTCTGTCTGTGTCTGTCGGCATCTGTCTGAGTGAGAGTCTGTCTGTGTCTGAGAGCATCTGTTGTTTTGGATTGTGCTTTTTGCAGTCTGTATATGATACGTTTGAACTGCTTTTGTTTTTTAACCTTGCTTTTGTTTTTGTTTGCTAATAGTTTTTAACAGGGGCATAGTACTGGGGGAAAAAGGGTGCTAAGTATACAGGGCCCAAGGGTTTGAAGGGGCCCACCGAACGAGTGTGTGTACCCTGTGTACAGGGCCCAGAGTGTCTAGCTACACCCCTGGTTTTTAACTGGTCAGAGCCCTGAAACACCTTGGTGTGAACAGCGCTATACAAAAATACAAATAAGAGACAGATTATCTGTATGTTTGTGTGTTTCTGAGTGTGTGTTTGTGTATGAGTGTGTGTGGGTGCATGTGTGTATGTCTGTGTGTGTGATGTTTGTGATATTTAACCATGAGGGTTCACAGAGCCCATGTTTGCCATACTGCCTGTCTGTGTATGGCCATGTTTACTCACTCACTGCAGGGTAATTACAATGCTCATGACTTACCTACTGCCCAACTGTGCTGGAGGCTGTAACCTGTGGCCGTGTGACCTCTGACCTGTGACCCTATAACCTGTGACCCTGAGTGTTAAGCTACAGAGCATGCCCAGGGGACGTGTTTAAGCTCTGTTTGGGCTGACGGTGACTGCAATGTGACAGGGCAGATTATGGGGTTTAGCCACTCTGTGGCTGTGAGTCTGCTTCATACTGACACTGAATGGCCCCTAAACGCTGTGAGTGTAGCCTGCACTCTCAAACTGCCATGGCACCTAAACGCTGTGAGTGTAGCCTGCACTCTCAAACTGGCATGGCACCTAAACGCTGTGAGTTTAGCTTGTGGTCTCAAACTGGCATGGCACCTAAACACTGTGAGCATAGCCTGCGCACTCAAACTGCCATGGCACCTAAACGCTGTGAGCGTAGCCTGCGCTCTCAAACTGCCATGGCACCCTAACGCTGTGAGCGTAGCCTGCGCTCTAAAACTGCCATGGCACCTCAACGCTGTGAGCTTAGCCTGCACACTCAAACTGCCATGGCACCTAAACGCTGTGAGTGTAGTCTGCGCTCTCAAACTGCCATGGCACCTAAACGCTGTGAGTGTAGCCTGCGCTCTCAAACTGCCATGGCACCTAAACGCTGTGAGTGTAGCCTGCGCTCTCAAACTGCCATGGCACCTAAACGCTGTGAGTGTAGCCTGCGCTCTCAAACTGCCATGGCACCTAAACGCTGTGAGCGTAGCCTGCACACTCAAACTGCCATGGCACCTAAACGCTGTGGGTGTAGCCTGTGCTCTCAAACTGCCATGGCATCTCAACGCTGTGAGTGTAGCCTGCACTCTCAAACTGCCATGGCACCTAAGCGCTGTGAGTGTAGCCTGCACACTCAAACTGCCATGGCACCTAAACGCTGTGAGTGTAGCCTGCACACTCAAACTGCCATGGCACCTAAGCGCTGTGAGTGTAGCCTGCACACTCAAACTGCCATGGCACCTAAACGCTGTGAGTGTAGCCTGCGCTCTCAAACTGCCATGTTTGGAGTGAAGCGCTGCCGCTGTCACCCTATTATGTAAGATGAGAAGTCCGGTGAGCGCTTGTTGAAAAACGTCTTACCTGTAAACACCACAAACCCTGGAGATTAGCTTTTTAGCCCTTTTTTTTAGCTTTCATGTTTACGGTTTATGATCGAACTTATAATAATTATTAACCTTTATGGTCCCTCTGTAAAAACAAAGCTGCTACGATAAGGTTTATTTTGGTCGTGGCTGTCCTTCAGCGGTCTCTAATAATTTCAGGAGATCTTCCTGTTCGTTCTTTAAGGACTTCCACCACTGGCAGGAGGAGGAGTGGGGGGGGGGGAGTCCTTCACCTGCAGCAGGTGCTCTGATGTGTTTGGGTTTCGGGGAAAGGGGGAAAGTGGGGGCAGCCGAGCCTCTGATCTGTAACGGTCTGTGAGAGCTGATCACAAATGGGATCAGAGCGCGTCACAGAGAGGATCATGGGAGCTCATAGGAGGCCCTGACAGATAACTCTTCTGTGAAATGCATCAGATCAATCAAAATCAACCACAATATGAGCATCATGCTAGCAGTTGCCTGAAACACCCATTCCATTCACCCCAGCGACAGAGAGCAATGGCACATTAGCAGGTTGTGTGGGGGTGGGGTCAACATTTTCCCTCATTTTTAAAATAAATAAAAAAATATAGACCAAGGAGTAAACTTAGAGTGAGGTCACACTGTCTCTTTCTGGCAATGCTGCCGTCTTTCACAACACTCTGTCCAAAAAGGAGTTAGAAGAAGAAAGCACTTATTTTATGAACCCTTTTCCATAATTTAATTAGCTATCTTTGTGTTTATATAGCATTACATACATAGGACCCAACTCATTGATGGCACAAGGTTTTTTACATTTAATTTTCCCCTTAATTCATAACCCCCTCCCTACCTTAAAACATGTTTTTATCTTACCAGGAAGTAAGTTATTTCTTGCTTTGTACATTATTTGCAATGCAGTATTAAATTCAGCCAAGCTCACACATTTTCAGCCATGTGTTTTTAGAAACAGTATGATAGTATTCTTCTGCAATCCTGTCTTGTTGACTAATCTGATAGCTCTGTCCTGGGAATGGCACACTGGGCTTTTGTGTATAGAAAGCATTCTGATCCAATATTTGCCTTGTTGTTTGATTTAACCAGGATATTTGATAGAATATCACCCTGTGTGTATGCATATGTTTGCTCTCTTACTTTGTGTGTGTGCGTGTGTGCGCGCACTTCAACACTGCATGTGTGTACTCTTACACTGTGTGTGTGTGTGTTTGTGTGTATGCGCGTACCTTAACACTCTGTGTGTGTGTGTGTGCCAGTACTTTAACGCTGCATGTGTACTGCAACACTTTGTGTGTGTGTGTGAATACTTTAACACTGCATGTGTACTCTAACACTGTGTGTGTGTGTATGATGTGTGTGTGTGTGTGTGTGTGTGTGTGTGTGCCAGTACTTTAACGCTGCATGTGTACTCTAACACTGTGTGTGTGTGTATGAGTGTGTGTGTGTGTGTGTGCCAGTACTTTAACGCTGCATGTGTACTCTAACACTGTGTGTGTGTGTGTGTGCTGCAGGAGGCTAGCTGTGGCTTTGTGATCATCCTCATGGCTCTGTACTGGTGCACTGAGTGTATCCCGCTGGCCGTCACCGCGCTGCTGCCTGTCATCCTCTTCCCCATGATGGGAATCATGGAGTCTGGAGAGGTACGGATCCCTCCGCCTAACCCTAACCCTGACCCTGACCCTGACCCTGACCCTGACCCTAACCCAAACCCAAACCCAAACCCTGACACTAACCCTAACCCAAACCCTACCCTACCCTACCCTAACCCTAACCCTGACCCTAACCCTAACCCTAACCCTGACCCAAACCCTAACATCTAGTAGCCCATTTCCTGCACCATGGACTAGAGGCACTAGAAATATCGGGTCTGGAAACAAATATTAACT
>JAFBMS010000096.1:2519355-2560825 GCA_019788955.1 Albula glossodonta | reverse complement strand
GCAGAGACTTGGAGATTTTTTTTTTTTCTGGTGGCAAGAAAAAAGAAGACTGCTTATTTATCAACAGGCCTTTTCTACAAGCAACCTTGAGGGAAGGTCAAAGAGAAAGCAGTTTGTGATTTTGCACGGGCAGTGCGGATTTTTACAGGGTTTTTACCTGGAGTAGTAAAGGAACGGTGGCAGTGTCTTGTTAAAGGTTATGGAGTTGGGCTTGTACCTGGGAGGTCACAGGTTCAAATCCCAGGTAGGGCACTGCAGCTGGACCCCCCGAATTGTGTCTGCATGAACAGACTGTGTACAAATGTGCAAGTCACTCTGGGTAAGGGCTCATATTAAATGCGTAATATGTAACATATCGTATGTGTGGGTATGGAGCAAAGAAGGGAAGCTAAAGGTAGCAAACTGATACTGTGCCCCTAACTACAGAACTACTTTGCTAAATGGAATTTGTTGTAACTAAGATATGTACATATACATTTTTTCTTTATTAATAGCAAGCAGTGTACCGTTCTTATGGTACTGAAGTTTTTATGGTAAATGTAGCTCCTTCAATCCACTCAGTAAATGAATAAACAAACACTTGTATTTGTGTGATTAAATCATTTACAGCCAGCCTTATTAAAGACCAGTCCATAAGGCCCAATAAGGCCCATATCCCCCAAGATAGATAGCACGATAGCACGATAGCAATAGGAATAAAATGAAGGATGTTTCCCCAGTACAGGTGAGGTAATGATTAACAATACCGACTGTGATGGCAATGGTCCCACGACACAGAGCGAAGCGTCACGTCACCAGCGACGTAAGCACGTCCACGTACGTATTCATGCTGCAGAGAAGCACCTGTGTATGTACATGTTACCAGGTATGTACAACAATCAAGTCTGGCTGGTATAGACCATAGACCAATGGAATCTAACTATAAATATAACTTTAATTTAGTTATGAATTATTTGCTAGCGTCTACACATGAGAGCTGTGTGTGCGCTATTGCTCATTTCAACCAATTAATGCTTCCTTAATTGGTTCAATTATTCATTCAGCACAGATGTATAAAACTGTGTTATGGTACATAATCAAAAGTTGTTATTTACACAACATTAATAATTAATTTCACCTTATATGAATTACGTGTAAACAGATCAATCTGGCAAGGCAGTGGCTGAGGTAAAAGTCAGCACTGTATGGTAGCGGGGGTTAACACCGCAGGCGTAGATGCTTGCAAGTCTTTACAGTCTTTTACTTATTGCCTAAGTTATATTTAGATATCAGTGCGGAGATGGCGTGGCCTTTCAAACCTCATTACAGGGGGACCTTATCCATACGCTGATTCAGACAAGTGGCTTTTAGGAGGTAGAGCTGCTTTCAAAAGCCTGTGCTCTTAAAGAGCGCCAGGGTAAGAACACCGACCCAGGGTCAGCGCGTCACCTTTTAGCTCACCGTAGATAAGGTTAGGATATGGACAGGGGAAGCCTTATCTTGACAGCACTAGTATTATCACAAGGTTCATGCATGCAGGCCCTGATCTGGGATCAGTGTTGCGTTCAAGCAGGGCTCTCCATAAAGAATGCTCAGATATTGCTTGGGAGTACTGCAATGCTCAAGCATAAGTGATATAACATCCACAGTGAAGAGGAGGAGACATGCTGCACAATGCGTCATGTAAGGCCCTCAAAACAAACTCATTTAGCTATGAATTTATGAAGAGACATTAAAACGATTGCTGAAATGGACAGGAGGAATCCAGAGATAATCCTGACCCTACATAAGCACTATTACTAAGTGAGAAGCTTTACACCTTCACTGACTCCCTCAAACCTCCATCCCACACTGGGGAGGCCTACACTGCACCCCTACCTGACCCCCTCAAACCTCCATCCCACACTGGGGAGGCCTACACTGCACCCCTACCTGACCCCCTCAAACCTCCATCCCACACTGGGGAGGCCTACACTGCACCCCTACCTGACCCCCTCAAACCTCCATCCCACACTGGGGAGGCCTACACTGCACCCCTACCTGACCCCCTCAAATCTCCATCCCACACTGGGGAGGCCTACACTGCACCCCTGACTGACCCCCTCAGTGACAGCCTCTCCTTCACAGAGACTCTCTCTCTCTCCTATAAATTTGTCCTTCACAGAGACTCTCTCTCCTGTAAATTTGTCCTTCACAGAGACTCTCTCTCTCCTGTAAATCTTTTCTTCACAGTGTCTCTCTCTCTCCTGTAAATCTGTCCTTCACAGAGACTCTCTCTCTCCTGTAAATTTGTCCTTCACAGAGTCTCTCTCTCCTGTAAATTTGTCCTTCACAGTGTCTCTCTCTCCTGTAAATTTGTCCTTCACAGAGTCTCTCTCTCCCTCTCCTGTAAATTTGTCCTTCACAGTGTCTCACTCTCCTGTAAATTTGTCCTTCACAGAGTCTCTCTCTCTCTCCTGTAAATTTGTCTTTCACAGAGTCTCTCTCTCCCTCTCCTGTAAATTTGTCCTTCACAGAGTCTCTCTCTCTCTCCTGTAAATTTGTCCTTCACAGAGTCTCTCTCTCTCCTGTAAATTTGTCTTTCACAGACTATCTCTCTCTTCTGTAAATGTGTCCTTCACAGAGTCTCTCTCTCTCCTGTAAATTTGTCCTTCACAGAGTTTCTCTCTCTCTCCTGTGCCCTCCTCCTTCACAGACTATCTCTCTCTCCTGATGTGTTCCCTGTGATTCTGTACCCACATCATCATTGCTGTTGCTAACTAGTCCTCTATGTATCCTTCCAGGAAGGGCCTGTGTGTCACTCTCGATAAAAAAACTAGATAACAGACTCATCAGATGTTAGTGTGTCTTATCCTTGGTGGGCGTTTTCTTATTTGGTTTTTGTGTGTGTGTGTTGTTGCTGTATCACTTTTCTGAGGGAGGGCTGTTGAAGCTGTGGGGAAGTCATTCCATGACAAAACACAAACAGACTTCAGATTTATTCCAGCTACAAACCGCGCTGTCGTTTGAAGTCAGAATTACTTTTATCTTGTCCCCTTTCCTAGTTACAACGAGCCACCTCTGCCCACACGATTCCTACTTCGCTTCGGGCTTAAGGAAAAAGAGAAATAAAAAAAAACTTTAGAGATTTTTTTTTCCCTTTTTGTCATCATGAGCCCCGTTTTGTCACAGTTTAAGAACGAGGAAAGAGAGGAGCGTGTTTACGGCACGTTAAAAGGGCAAATGAAAGCTGAGCGAAGGCCTGGCTCAGCCCCCCGCTGACGGGGAGGATGGAGGCAGCTGCGACAGGGTCCTGATCTCATCGTAGAGGCCGCCGCTCCCTGGCAAGCGCAATTAAAACAAGAAATATACAAGAAATTCAAGGTCAGCACCCCCGGGGGATGCGTTTTGTTATCCACTTGTCAGTCTTGATTGCTTTCATGATGGCACTGTGTAAGAAGAAAAAAAAAATAAATAAAAAACTAAAAAACCAAAATCAATTACAGAAAAAGCCCTGCGTCTGAGCAGGGTACTTAGCCATGATTCTGTCTTGCTGCACCGCAGTCGGCAGTTTCATTATGCCGCCAAAACATCTCAACACCATGCTAAATAAATGCTAAATAGCAGAGCTTATCGCCCCCCAAAAAAACGGCAATGAGGTAAAAAATTGTGCTAATTCAGCCGTTCGGGGGGGTTAAAGCAAAACGCAAACGGCTCCAGATCAGAGGAAGCTTCCCCTTCTCACCACCGAGCAGCAAAATGATTACTCATTAACTGAGTCACAACTCATGTTTATCTCTCAGCCTTCCAAACGCATTAAGCACTATACGCATTATCTACATAGAAATGTATACTCTCAGAGACCAGCTGCTCCATGCTGCCTTCCAATTAGACCTGGATCCATTCTACACCAATTTTTACTACCCTAAAAATGGATGCACATACTAAAATACAAGCAAATAATGGCTTTTACCTTTTTTTTTTAGCCAGTAGGGGACTTTTTTAAAGAATACTATATTAGCAATCGGAAGGCACATTGCAGGTAGGCCTAAAACCCAGACATGAAAACATTACAAAAGAAATGTTAAAGCAGACGATGAAAACATGGAGATGGACCCTCACGGGCCAATGAGAGAAACACCAGAGAGAGGGATAAACACGTTTATCCCTGGGATTCCTCTCTGCAAGTGTGCAGGGTATACCCATTTTAATGGGGCATTTCACCAATAAGACTTTAGCGCGATACTTTCCTCACTTTAGCACGATACTTTCCTCACTTTAGCACGATACTTTCCTCACTTTAGCGCTATACTTTCCTCACTTTAGCGCGATACTTGCCTCACTTTAGTGCGATACTTTCCTCACTTTAGCGCTATACTTTCCTCACTTTAGCGCTATAGTAGGTGTGTCTTTGTGACCGAGAGAATCATCCTCTGTCTGCACTGCTCTACAAATGTACCAAATCAATTTTGGTCCATTCGGCTGACAAGGCAAGCAGAAAATGGTTCATGCAGACAAAATAGGAGTATGCAACGTTTCCTAGAAAATTTGAAGAATAAAAGACCTAGTGTTCCTCACTGCAAGGTCACAAATATGACATACATTACTCTTATTTATGGCAACTAATAATACATTATTACCAACATCAATTGAAACTTGGATTACACCAACAAGATTTTATTGGCATAATTATTAAGTGTGATTAAATCATGTAATGCTTTTAACAGCTCGTGAAATAAGCTGAGCACTGAAATTGAAATAGTTCAGTCATGCCAAGAAAACTTCTGATTGTATGAGCATTCCTAGAGTTACATCATCTTGCTTTTTTGGTTTTTCAAGGACTTCAATAAAATGGAGGTCGCTGAGGAGTCTGTCACACAAGTACAGAAAAGCAGATGAAAACAATCTTCTTAAGAATGTGAAATCAAAAATCCCACTCGTACATCAGAGAGCCCGAGACTTTTTTTGTTGGTTGTTTGTAGTCGGTGTGAAAACAAAAGGCCGAATCTGCAGCGCCGGCACTGGAAGGAGTCGCTTCCTCGAGGAGGTGGAAATGGGTTTTGTGAGAGGAGCTGCTATTAACCACCAGCAGATAAACACGCTGATTGCAGCGACCTCTCGATTCCACGTGGGTAATTCCTGACAAACGCGTACAATCAGACGGTCGCCGCGCCGACCACTTCACACCAGCCATGACACCGAGCAAAGCCTAACATTCAGAACGAACAACCACTCGCAATCAGCCTTAATCCACTATGTGCCTGTTTCAATGTTCGACTTAATGAACCAGCCAGCGGCAAGTCGAGATGGAAACGTACATCTTCCTTTTCTTTTCATTTTGTTCCAATTGCACTCAGGAATAGGGCGGCCTAAACGGGGGTAGGGGGTGGGAGTTAACAGACTATAAACAAATCACTTCTTGTGATTGACAGCTCCTCTCTCCTATCAGAGACTGCAACACTTTCCTGAGTACAATTTAAAATATCTAACTTGCAGCACAAACCACAGCAATCAAATGAAAAATGTTCAGCCATATTATATGTGCATGCAAATACAGAAAGGCTATCTTATCAGCTACAAACAGTAACAAAAATACTGTTTTATTCCATGTGAGGAACCTGTTTCACTGATATATTCACAGATATACACCGATCTATCCCATAAGCCTTTGTGGCCCCACCATAGATATTTTCATAGGACTCACTCATAGGTGTCATTTGTGTCGCCACCACTTTTTGTCATGGCCCATTTCGTCCCCACCACTTTTTTAAAGCCTTTAGCTGAACCTGCCGTTGTCCCCAGCATTTTCAAAACAAACTGACGCACATGGTCTCACTGAAAGTAGAGGCTTACCCCTGCAAAGAATTCGATTGGGTCCCAGCCATAAACTTTGGCAACTGTGTGTCAGTGATCTTCTTCTGTATGCACATTTTCTTTCCCGGTGTTTCACTTATGCTCCACATAACCACAGTTTTCACAGTCGTGCTTCATTGACTGCATGCACCTTTACTCGGTACATCTAGTACACTTCAAAACTTCATAAATAATCAATATAATTAAAAAAAAAAAAAAAGTTTTTTTTTTTTATTTCAGTCTTTTACTGCTTACACAATTCAGTGATATGAAATAAACATAAGGAACAGAGATGGATAAGCATTTAACCCTTATCAACTCCACACAGCAACTTACTGTAGTGTACTATGTCTGCCACAATATTAAAACCATATATAGATATATAGCAATAAAAGGTGTGAAACTTAATGTAAATCATAATGGTTAAGCCTCAGTTATGAAAAATGTAGTTTAAGTGGACTGAGTCAGCCAGACGTTTTTTTGTGACGGTAAACGTCTGGAAAAAAGGACAACATGACGATGAAGATGATTTTGAAAAAGTGTGTGTGTGTGTATCCACAAAAATACTCAAATTCCACAAACATAAAGACAGGCAAGCCGACAGCCACCACAACCACTACGCATTAACATCGATGCACATGAACACGCACGCACGCACATGAACACACACGCACGCACGCATGCACACACGCTTTACATTGTGATAGGAATGGCAATGTTGGCGGAAATGTGACAGCATTTGTAACAGCAGAGATACGCGGCGGCGTAAAAACACACAAACAGCATGCCCGCCCGACTGTCACAGGCAAGCGCATATCGGCAGGAAGCGGAGTTATTTTTTTTTTTTGAGTTAAATAAACCTCAGCTGTGTGAAAGCAGACAATCTGCTGTCTGCTCGCGCTCAAACTCCAGCCCTCAGGGAATGTCTGTCACTAAAATACCACAAAGTTTTACAACTATTTACTTATCACTTAAAGCTGGCGGAACCCAGTTCCTATGCACTTCTTATATTTAAAAAAAAAGTTGCACTCCAAATTAAGTTATTCATATCTTTCATTTTTATGGGAAAGAGTTTCCTCTTTTTTTGATGTTTTGCAGGTCACCTTTAAGATATTTAGATTTATCACACTTTTTTCCCTTGGCTATCTTATGAAACAGTTAAGTAAATGAATACATGGGATCGTGCTGCAAGGCTGTTTAAATTAATTACTTTTGTTTCCAAGAGAAAGGATTCTTTTTTTTTCTATTGCATACAGCATGAGCAAAGGTGACCCACAAACCTTTCAAGTTTAAACATTTACAATTTCTGCATGTTTTCCCCGACAATCACAAGCACCAATAAATACACTGTATGGTTAGGCTGTATGAATCTAATTATAAAAGCATCTTGCTTTTTTTCTTTAAAAAGGAGACTAACATCAGGATAGCAAGCATGGAAGACCAGCATCAGTAAGGTCATCTTCATGACTTGTAGGAAGGAAACAAACAACATGACTAAGTAGGCAACCCGGGAATCACTGTAAAACATGACACTGCATACCAGCCCCTCAGGCGTTTGGCAGAATGGGGATTTATGAAATTAAAATGGAAACACCACCCAACCTGGGCCACATATGTGCCTGACATACTTTACCTCTTTACATGCCGATAAAATATGGAAATACTCCGGCAGATCCCAAACGAGTTTCCAGTGACTATTTTACGAACCTATGGACCAAGGGAACAAAAAGGCTGTAAATATATATATATATCTTTTTGAAGTATTCTAAATACCTCCCTTGAGCTTGATATTCTGCTGTAGGTGAAATGTATTATAAAAAGTCCTGAAGATTCAAGTAATGATTTAACTGTATATATGGCATTGACCTTAGTGAAGGCACCTATGTAGTGTCTATGCAGTCATGTTTTTGTCATGGCTTTTTATTCCCCATTTGAAATGTTCTATGTGGGTATAAATACAGACTTCATTTTTGAGGTATGAACAACATAATGACATAAAAAGCAATTAGGAAGCACATGCCAATGTTTGGTGAAAACACTTTTTTAATACAAGATTTAAACATACAGTGTCTAGTAGCATAAATAAAACAATGCTATTAAAAACAGTAAAAAGAAAAAAAATGCATTTTCTCTATGCATTTTTTCAAAATTATTCTTTACTTGAGCATTCGTATGAACCCCTGTTTTTAGGTTTAAGTTGCCATGTTAATGGACAGTTATCCAGCTTCCACGTTTATGCCATTTGTCTTTTGTTTTCTTTCAGTCTCTCCGTCCCCCTCTCCTTCCCCACTCTCTGTGTAATGTCAGGTGCCTGCTGAGGGCCCATATCTTCAGCAACCAGCTCCATTTTTTTTGTGAAGGACCCCCACCCCCCAAAAAAAAAAAAAAAAATAGATGAAAACAAAGAGGACAATGCTATATGCTAGCAATGGGATGGGGCTGTCCCATATTGGACAAGGCCACCAATCAGCTGTCAGTCAGTGACTTGTTTCAACTGATCACAGTGCTTTGCTCTCCACAGCAATGAGCACAACGATTGGCTTAGAATCAGTGAGTCATAGTTACTGTACGCTGGCTTACTCCCCCCATTGATACTGCATATAATGCATGCTTCTGACTGCCTGCATGCAAAACCTTTGGGGGGGGGGGGGGGGTGGGGGGGGGGGGGGGGTCAGACAGACACACTGGTGAAAAAAAAGGTAAAGGCTAAAATGTTGCAAAAGAAAACCAAATGTGATTCCAACAGAACTTGTATTTTTTTTTCTGCACAGAAAACACTCACAAAATAAATCTACTTTATTATCTCATTATTATTATTATTGTTTTTATTATTATTTTCTTACTTCTTCATACAAATGATATCCTCAAAAATTCCAGTTATAAGGACTAATTTATCCCAAAGGAAGGGCAAAAAAAAAAAAAAGTTTTCTACTGCAATTAAAAGAAAAGAAAAGAAAAATAAGACAGATGGAGAAGCTGCCTTTGTGAAGGGCAGATATAAGGCTGATATGATTTTGAAACCAATCCCTACATTTCTATAGGTAACATAAAAAGTCAACGTGGGGAAAAAGTTAGTATTACACCAAAGAAAAAACAAAACAACAAACTCAACCTGTCACTAGTTCCAGGAAGTAGGCTACCTCAAGCGAGTGAGTGGGCAGGTTTAGCTGCTCAGTGTAAGATATGGTGTGCCGAGGCTTGCTGTTCACTGTATTCTTCAGTGTCAGACATTTTGAAAGCAGCACAACAGAAATGAACAGACACGAATGTCAATCGTGTATGATTTCCATTGCGAGGAACACCTTCGCCCTCCCTTAGAGTAGCATGCCATTTCTAAGGTAGGACATTTTGCAAACAAATACATACAGCAACTACTTGAAGTCCATTTTACATTTCTTATACAATGTAGCAATAAAACATGTTTTTTTTTTCTTTTAAAAGACTGTTGTTTTAAAATTTACATCTTTGGTTTCAACCATTCAACCTTGTTTGGGTCAGTTGTGACAGACAGTCAAAAAGTCTGATTTGTGGGCTCACCGATTTGCATTTCCGCACTGAAGAATACAGCTATTCAACTAGGAGTATAAGAAAGGCCACTTACAGAAGAACAACACACCGTAATATTCATGGTCAATGACAGACGTAGATGCTTTCTCCATTGGTGATGAGGATCCCAATGGCAGCGACCGGTTTGCCAGTTCTCTCAAAATGTCTCATGATCTCAAAATGCATGATATATCTGCCTTTAAGCCCCCTCCTCCTCCTCAAATCAGCTGAAATCCCACACCGTACAAATCAAGTCTATCTTGCTGGCCAACAGTTCTGCTGTACTCTCTAGCTTCTTGTGCAGATGTGTGTGTGTGCGTGTGTTTGTGCACGCGTGGTGGGCGGGGGGGTAATGTGGGGTTCTGTCTAAAGTTACAGACATTTCATCAATACTGCACATTTGCCAGGATACCACTGATGACTCACTGGACTGAAACACTTCTTTTCAGGATTACTTTTGTTTACTATACTTACTAAACTTTACTATATTTTTGTAGGTTGTGTAGAGGTTCGGTAATTCATGAGTTTTCCAGTAGTCCTCCTTCAACATCAGAAAGGGTCAGCTAAAAAAACAATGACACATTAACCAGCGAATGCGAGATAAAGGTTCTGAAAAGCAGACCGAAAACCAGGGGGGTGACACTAAGACCTCAGCGGTCTTTTATATATATGTATATATATATATATATATATATATAGATAGAAGTCAATGAATCAACGCAAGGTAAATGGAAGCATTTTAAAATAGATTATAACCCGAGCTCATCGATAAAAATAAATCTATATTTCGTAATGTGCAGCGTAAAAAGGTCACGCGACTCTCCGTTACACGGACAGCCACTGCGCTAGGGTTAGTGTTCGGATCGTTTTAGCGTTAAGCATTGACGGGATATACCCATTCCACAACAGCAGGTTACAGGAAACCTGGTGGCTCACTGCTGCCCCCTGCAGCTCAGGAGGAGCCTCGTCCCACCTGCACCTGCCACGCTGGACTGCACCACACCCAACATTATTGCAAAGGGTCACATCCGAAAATACAAAAAGCAAAAATAAAAACAATTAGATAGAAAGTGAGTCATCATCTCTGTGATCAGAAAAAAACAACAAAAAAAGATCATATAGATCATGAGACATCCAAACAAAATAACTTTAAATTTAGAAGACAAAAAAAAAAAAAAAAAAATTGAAAAAGTGACCCATGAGAAAAAATAATATACATATACTGAATCAATTCTCTAAGCTAGGCTTTTACAAATCTTGGTACACTATTCATTTTTTTTCTTAATAAAACAATTTGAGGCTGTATCAAAAACTTTGTAAAAAAATTAGATTGAGGTTTCTTCAACCATTTTTTTCTCTTCGATTCGCGTTTTACTGATAATTTCGTTCATTTAACTCCCGTTATTTCGCCGCCCTGTCCTCCGCGTCTGTTCTGGTGGGACTCACGGCCTGCAGGCAGATCATATATGCGTATCGGTGTGTTCTGAATCATACACATCTTTTCTTTCTTTTTTTTTTTCCTCTAATGTGAAAACAAGAGCATCACTACATAAAACAATAATCAGTCCTTAACTAAAATAAACTGCAGGAGGCCTTTTCCCCTCTGTACTCTGCCTCTACACAAACTTCATATGGGCTCAAGACTGTCTAAAAATATCAATAAGATTATTCATTTTCACAGGCACACCATAATGTACAAAAGACACTTGTTGCAATGCCACATAAAGACAAAAAAAATGGCATAAATTTATCGTCATACTGCAATAAAATTTAGAATGAGGTCTAAGAATACTGTTTGAATGAGGACAGATTTTGTCATAAACTTGCCTCTCACATTTAGGGGGGCAATTCTAAAGAACATGAGCCGTCCGCCCGTACAACGATATCATGAGCTCTTATCGCATGTCTGTCACATTGAAACATCCTTTTTCTAATTGGTGTAATTTTGGCAAACCATCGTAATGGATCCACAGTTCCTCACCGTGGAAACACTGTTATTTGTCAGTGCAAGCTTTGCTCTGCTGTGACTGTGTAACATAACCCACGAACCCTGTTTTAAAATTGGGAACAGAAACCAAAATCAGTGTCCTGCAGGTTATTTCAGTGTGGTACTTAACACCCCCCCCCCCCCAAAAAAAAAAAAAAACCACAATCTAGCGGAACATCTTTCAGATATACAGTGGGTTAAATGAAAAAGGAGGTTTTTTTTTTTCTTTCTTTTTACATTTTTTAAGCTAATTGTTATGATCGTTTTAGCTAGACACATGTGAATAGGATAAAAACAGTACAATTAGTGTTAAAAGGCAAACCTCACTGAATCAACACACTAACCCCAGTGCTGTCCTGGGGTCTGCCCATGATCCAGGTGCTTTCATTTCATTTTTTTTTCCTTTATGTGATTCATTTTTTTTTTTCTTCTTCTCTAACAAAAAACTTTTGAGCCTGCAGTCTGTAATTTTTATTGTCTTCTTGAATTATTTAAAAGAAAGAGGTCATACGATAAAAATAGTGCTGTTAAAGTAGAGTTTGATTTGAAGTCAGTCAAAAAAAAGGGAAAAAAGAAACAAAACCAATAGACAAAAATAAATGAAAAAAAGGAAAGCGCTGGGGCAGGGGGGTGTATCTCCCTAGTAGCTGATCAGCTGTAGCCAAAGCGAGGGGGGGCCCACTGAAGAAGAGTTCTCCATGGCGCCCCCTACAGGTGATCGCCAGTGTTCTTCCCTTCCTCTCCCATTTCAGCCAGCCACCCCCTCCCCCTCCCCCACTCCCATGATGTAGCACCCGTCCCACCCGCCCCATTATGCCCCTTTCCCCTCCCCACCCTAGCCCCCCCCCCTCTCCCAAACAGACTACACTGGCGTGGAACCACAGAAGTCCCTCTCTCCTCCTTGGGCCGGAGGTGGTGGCGAACACTAGGGGGGGACGTAGGGTGGGGGAGATCTGTAGGGGGTCATGTTCTTTGGGCGGGACCCTTTGCCCTCCATAGGGGTGGTGAAAGGCGGTGGAGGTTGGTAGGGCGGCGCGTTGGGGTCTTCGTCCCGCAGGGCCGTGTACTCTCCTAGAAGGTCCTGGTTGAGGGGCGTGGTCTCGGGGCTGGCCATGTTAGGGTACTCTGGAGGGGGCAGCGGGGGCTTCTCCTCCTGCAGTATCAGGGGCATGCTGGAGGACGGTGGGGGCTTGGAGTCATCCAGCTCGTCAGCGAAGATGATGGGCACACCCTTCTTGATGAAGGTGGCCTGGTCCTCGATGGTCAGCTTGCCCTTGCGCTTCTTGCGGTAGCAGATCATGGCGATGATGCCGGCGATCAGCAAGATGGCTGCCACCACCACAGCGGGAATGACCGTGTGCAGGTAGACATCGTCCGTGCTCTGCCGGCCTGTGCCCAGGGCAGGGGTCACAGGCGGAGGGGCAGGGATCTCGATCTCCCTTGGGGGCACAAACATGTAGCGCCGGCAGCTACCTGTGCCCCTAATAGTGACGTTGAGGGGCCTCAAATCGGGCCCCATGAAACTGATGAGTGCCGGAGAGGGCTTGCCAGACAGGTCGTCAGACAGTTGGCGGCTCAAGGCCTCGATTTTCTCCTTGGGGCAGGGGTCCTGTGGCAGGGTGTTGTTAGTCCATTCCACCACGATGGAACCCTTGGTGATGTTCTTCAGGGTGACCGTGCTGCTGTTGCGGTCTCCGAACGTTAAGGCCAGGTCCTTTATCAGCTGAATCTTTTTGTGAATGTCGTTGGTGATGGTGCGGGGTTCACCTTCCAAACGTACAGCGAACACGACGGGGGGCTTGTCGCTGGTGGGCCAGCGGTTGACCCGGACCTCAAAGGCGTCCGTGGCGCTCAGGCCGGCCTTGTCGGTAGCCTGCATGAAGTACTCGTGCAAGCCCACGTGCTGCCAGTCCGGCAGGCCGTACAGCAGTTGGCTGGTGCTGTTGAACTGGATCCAGGAGCTCTCCGCGGAAATGTCCTTGTGGTTCTTCTTCAGTGTCAGCCGCAGCTTGTCTGTGGTGCCGTCCTCCTGATCAAAGAAGGTGTCGGAAGGGATCTTCACCTCAAAGTAGGTGCCCACGAAGGTGTTGACCTTGTCGATGGGGTTCTTCAGGACCGGGGCCTCGTTGCTGACATCAGGAACTGCAGGAGACGGGGTGGTGTGCTTAGGTGGTCTGGGCGTGGTGGTTTTGGGGTCCCTGGGTGCTGGGGTGGAAGTCTTGGGCCTCCTGGGCTTCTTGGTTGATGCAGTGGTCTTGGGTCTCTTAGTGGTGGAGGTGGCTGGGGTAGGAGAGGCTGTGGCCTCCACATAAGTGGGCCGGGTGACAGTTGGCTGGATGGGGATGGTGCTAGTGGTGTCCATCACCCGGGTGGGCTGAGGAGGGCCCAGGGTTGGGGTGTGGGCAGGGGGGTCTCGGGTTCTGATGGTGGGCTTGACCGGCAGGGGGACTGGGCCTCGGACGGGAGGGGCAGAGCTGTCTGTGGGGGGCGCGATCGACGGGGACGTGGGGGTTGGGACGATGCGCGCTGAGGGCTCAGGGTACGTGGTCGGAGGCAAGATGGAGGGGACTGGGGTCGGGGTGTTG
Source organism: Albula glossodonta (assembly GCA_019788955.1). NCBI lineage: Eukaryota > Metazoa > Chordata > Actinopteri > Albuliformes > Albulidae > Albula > Albula glossodonta. The sequence continues at coordinate 2,546,896 of JAFBMS010000096.1, read as the reverse complement.
TTGACGTGCCTCCGGATTCGTTTGGCTACGTGCGGCTTCTTGTTGGCAATGTGCCACCCGACCACGGGGTACCCCAGCTGGGCTGACATGGTGCCCTCCTTCGCGGGCGCCTGGACACTGCTGATGTTTGGGACACTGCTCTGGTCCAGGGCACACCCCAGCTTCCATGACAACAGTGCCCCGTTCTCCACCACCTTCTTGGCGTTCCCGGGGCCAGCCATGAAGGCGGACATGTCAAAGAGCCGGTTGTTTACCACGGGAAGGATCTTCATGTACTGAAGCCCTACGCCGGAGAACTTCTTCATCCGGGACAGCAGCTCCACCCTCTGGCGGGAGCTCATCTTGGTCAGGTCAGCGTCCAGGATGACCGTCAGCACGGTGACCGCCTCCTCGTTGCCACACACGAAAGGCTGGGCCTCGTTGCTGGCGGGCTGGAGGGTGAGCTGGATGGGGTCGGAGTCTGCATGCTCCTCTGGGTGCACCTCTACGGAGAAGACGTCGGCCTGACTCTCATTGCCATTTGGCTCTGACACGGACACCGAGATGTAGTACACGCCCTTATCCGCCTCTAACGGAATACCCTGCAGCATTTGGCTTCCTGAGTCCCAGTGCAGCCATGAAGGTAGAACCTCCTTCCCAACCTCTGCAAGCTGCAAATAACAGAAAGAAAACAGAAAGTTAACATACTTTGTACTGTGGACCAAAACCTTTTTCTCCATTTATATACTGCAATTCAGTGAAATAATCTGACAAACAGTAAAACCCTCCCAAAGCACAAACCCTGAGATACAGACAGATTATGGTAAAGAATCTGAAGAGCCAAACTCATCATCTTTGACAGGAAAAGGCAAGCATCTGAAATTATACAAGAATACACATTCAACTGATAATAAAAAAAAAAAAAAAAAAAAAAACTTCAAATTCTACCAAAATTAGACAACCGATGTGTTACCAGTACTGCTTTATAATAACATAAAGCAAAATGAGCATCTTAATATCCCATCCCTTCTTAATGTCAAACAGGAAATCAATACACTTTACGGCAGCATCACAAATGGAACTTGCATTTATATTGCATGCTAATGACGCATCAAAAGTAAGTTGACATAATTTAGCTTGTTGTGCACTTGGAAATTAAACCGCAGAGCAAGCATACATTAACTTTCCCGAGTATAACGTCAGTAAGTTTGCTCTTCACCCCTCAAATCTTTATTGTCCCATTAATTACGAGAGGGCTCCCTGGGTGAATCAGCGCACCCCGTGTCCCCTTTAAACAGTGCTGTGTCTGCTGATGGAGCAGGATGGCACAGGAAATGGGCTGGTTCAACACGGTCACAGTCAGCGTAAATTAACAAGCCGTTTACCAACACAACTTATGCAAAGCAAGTAGTTCCAAGGCCATGCCTAAACAAACATCCTTTTATCACCATTAAAAGGCGGAGAACTAGACAAACACAGTTTCCTCACTCGTTGCGAAGCAGTGAATAGTTCCTCACCTTTACAAGTAACGAGGGGATTTCCTTCATGACTTACAAGTATTGTACACTGTTGACTCTGTCCTAAAAAGATACAATCATAGGCGGCCGTATGTGTATGGCTATCAATACAAGACTTCACACCGAAGCTGAAATACACTATGTAAATTCCCCTGACAGATCGAGTCTGGGTATTATAAGCCTGTGTGCTCTGCTGCACTCCTGTCATGGTAGTTAACTCGATTGAAAAATATACACCCTCAAATAAAGATGACATCGTGATTTGCCACTTGCATCTTCCCAGTACGGATTTGAAATAGAGGGAGAAGAGTTTGCGTTTAGCAAAAGGCAACTTGCCTTGAACAGCAATGTTAAAGGATGAGGCGGATGAGCGACCGCTAACAAACGAGCGGATGGTCTCTGTGTGGCTGATCTTCTGACGGCAGCACTCAATTTCCAGCACAACGTATGCCACGCGTAAAACATTAGCAGAGACAAACACTTTTGAGTGTGGCTTCGTCATCAATCACTGATTTTAAAACACAGCGATGTGAGCTAAACCTTCTCTCTGCTATGGAATGTTTCCATATTAAAAAGCTCTTCACACTTGTATTAAAAAAAATATGTATATATATATATATACACATATATAAATACATCCAGTCACTGTTGCATTCATATTCAGTCCAGCAAAATGCAAGCTGTCATGCTTAGGCATAAAGGCATTCCCAGTGAATTCTGGGTAATGGTGGCAGCCACCTACACATGCTTTGAAGAGCCATGTGGATTTGGGGAGGTTGGAGAGGCAAGGGGCCAACATCACGTGCTGTCCAAGTCTGTAAAATCATACATACAAAATATATATTCCCCTCAGCGAGAGAGTGCAATCACAGCACGCCATACCTGCTAAGCTAAACTGTGCTGAACAGCGTCGCATTTGACATCCTCACAAAAATTAACCATTGAAGAAGGAAGGAACATGGTTGGGGGGGGGGGTGACATAAACCCGGGGTGCTTGCCGTATCCTTTGTGTAATAACCTGGGGCAGGTTACATCCTGCAGAGGAGGACAGTAGTGAGGCAGGGGTTTGGTCGGCCAGGCCTTCAGAGCCAGAGATAGCAAACACCGCTAACGGCGTCTGATGGGATACTGCCGACTGAATTGATCTGTGGTGGGCGGTGTATAAATTATCGATTGTTAGCGCCCATGTTTTGGATATCGTGGCGGCATCGATTGGGGGGTGGGGGGGGGCAAGGCCTGCACTGAACACAGGCTTCTGTGAATTTAAGGGAATAATTAATGTGAAGAATTCACACTCCCCCACCAGCTTCTCTCGTTTTACAAGTCCAGATATATCCATGGCTAGGGACATGGAGCCGGAGCTCAGCACACCCGGGCGATGTCATGATATGGAGCCAGAGCACAGCACACCCGGGCGATGTCATGATGTGGAGCAGGAGCTCAGCACACCCGGGCGATGTTATGATGTGGAGCAGGAGCTCAGCACACCTGGGCGATGTCATGATATGGAGCAGGAGCTGAGCACACCCGGGCGATGTCATGATATGGAGCAGGAGCTCAGAACACCTGGGTGATGTCATGATGTGGAGCCGGTGTTTAGCTCACCCGGGCGATGTCATGATATGGAGCCGGTGTTTAGCACACCCGGGCGATGTCATGATATGGAGCCGGTGTTTAGCACACCCGGGCGATGTCATGATATGGAGCCAGAGCTCAGCACACCCGGGCGATGTCATGATATGGAGCAGGAGCTCAGCACACCTGGGTGATGTCATGATATGGAGCCGGTGTTTAGCACACCTGGGCGATGTCATGATATGGAGCCGGTGTTTAGCACACCCGGGCGATATCATGATATGGAGCCGGTGTTTAGCACACCCGGGCGATGTCATGATATGGAGCCAGAGCTCAGCCCATCCCGGGCGATGTCATGAATAAACAAAATAAACATTTCTGCTATTTAGTCACATTTCTTTGAAAAAAAAATTCAAAACAACCAATTCAAGTTTATTGTTTGTTATTTTCTGTTATGAGTGTTTCAACTTGCCAACTTGCCTGAGAATAATCTCTTGAAGTAAAGTATAAATAAAAATGAAATATCAGGTCCCACCTGTCCCTACCTGTGGAGCTATGCAAGGTTACCCTACACCGAAATCACTACATCCCTGTCTCTGTCATGGCTCCCTATACTGAAACAGTTTTTTTTCCGTTTCTGAATGTAAACTTTTCCAGAGACACTTTCCAGTGTCGAGATGCTGAGGGTCGACAGTTTGGTCTCTCGCCTCTTAATCTCCTCTGAGCGATCGAAAAGACAAACAGATTCACAGAAGAGGAGAAAGGGAAAAACCTCCTCTGTGGCGTGTGAATTTTAACATTATCAGTCAGGAGGCTTTGCCTCCTTCCTCCTTTTGAGCTTGTCATCCTGGAGAGAGAAATGCAAAACTGAGGTGCAAAAATAGCTGTCGCCGTCTGAGGTTTTTTTTTTTTGGCTCAGCAAAACGACTGCCATATCCGTCTGCTGTGCGAGCGGGTGGAATCCATGGCGTGTTTTTTTTTTTGTTCTTCTTCTGACAGGGCGACGCGGCGGACGGGTGCGAAATGAGGGAAGCATGGAGGGCATCGGAGGGCGGCTGATTAAAATGTTATACACAACGTGCCGGGGATCTGGACAGCCCTTCGGTGGCCACGCAGATCCTGCTTATTAAGGCCGGCACAGCGTTTACAGCCCGTTAAACCGGTGGGAGAAGTGCATCAGCAGGGAGAGACCACCGCACGTTTTTGGGGGAGTAAACGAATGAATGAATAAATGATACATACAACATACAATTTTTTTTTTTTTTTTAAATCTTCCACTGCTCCCACATCCCCCGTTTGCCCCACCCTCTCCCCCCCACCCAAAAAAAAAAAAAACGCGAGTTAATAAATCCTGGTTGATAAATTATGAAGCCCCACCACTCCCATGATAGATCATTAATGCACTAAGCAGCCTAGAACCATGACCGGGGGTGGGAGGGCGATGGGGGGGGGGGGGGGCAGGTCTTCTCCACCAATCACGCTGCATCGAAGCCCTGGTGCCACTCCCCCTCCTGCCTCTACTTTTATTCCTCTAAATTAGCGGGGCCATTTCAAGATGAATTTGACAACTGTGATATTTCTAAACACTGCTATTACCCCGCGAGTACGTTACGACATCTGCTGCAGCCTCCGTTTTCGTGTTTCTCACCAAACAAAACAAGTTAATGATTAAGGAGAGACGCCGATAATTACCTCTATAAAATAGCGACTGTAAAAATCTGACTGATGCTGTTAAAACTCAAAACTACCGTCATTACCATGCGTATGACAATGCCTGTGGAGACTACTGTGTGACTCATACTGTTAAGGCACTGTTCCAGTGTGTGGATGGGCCCCACGGTCTGCATCCGGTTAAGGCACTGTTCCAGTGTGTGGATGGACCCCACGGTCTGCATCCTGTTAAGGCACTGTTCCAGTGTGTGGATGGGCCCCACAGTCTGCATCCTGTTAAGGCACTGTCCCAGTGTGTGGATGGGCCCCACAGTCTGCATCCTGTTAAGGCACTGTCCCAGTGTGTGGATGGGCCCCACAGTTTGCATCCTGTTAAGGCACTGTTCCAGTGTGTGGATGGGCCCCACGGTCTGCATCCTGTTAAGGCACTGTTCCAGTGTGTGGATGGGCCCCACGGTCTGCATCCTGTTAAGGCACTGTTCCAGTGTGTGGATGGGCCCCACGGTCTGCATCCTGTTAAGGCACTGTTCCAGTGTGTGGATGGGCCCCACAGTCTGCATCCTGTTAAGGCACTGTTCCAGTGTGTGGATGGGCCCCACAGTCTGCATCCTGTTAAGGCACTGTTCCAGTGTGTGGATGGGCCCCACAGTCTGCATCCTGTTAAGGCACTGTTCCAGTGTGTGGATGGGCCCCACAGTCTGCATCCTGTTAAGGCACTGTTCCAGTGTGTGGATGGGCCCCACAGTCTGCATCCAGTTAAGGCACTGTTCCAGTGTGTGGATGGGCCCCACAGTCTGCATCCTGTTAAGGCACTGTTCCAGTGTGTGGATGGGCCCCACAGTCTGCATCCTGTTAAGGCACTGTTCCAGCCAGTGTGCTCACACTAATACTACAGAACAGGGCCTGCCTTTCACACCTTCCATCATAATGTGGTGTCATGGGAAAAACGTACCACAGACTCTTACACAAATAAATAGGAGAAAACCACATAGCCACATAAGCTGTGGGAAATAGTGCGCTTTTCAAAACATTAACAAAATGCCCAGAAATGACGCATTACCCTACTAACATTCCATTTTAGATAACTTCAATATGAACCGATACCAAACTGCCTGTTTCTGTGTGCTAAGAAAAACGTAAATAGTAGCCAATAGGCTTAACGAAGAGAACACCGGTGACAGGGGATTGACGTCTCGCTGAAGCTTAAGTGGGAGGAGCTACAATGTAATATCAGTCACTCACTGTTTTGGACCAATGACTGCATTAGTTGTGAAGAGTAATTTCTTTCTATTGGTTCAAACAAGCCAATGGTTGGCAGCTGTGTGCAGCTCCAACCTAACAGAGAGAACACTGCACCACCCCTACTATCATACCTGATAAGAGATATTTTACACAAACTAGCCCTCGACTTCAAGGTCAATATCCACACTATTCCCAAAAATTCAGCGCCAAACACTCTCAGCACACCCACAGTTCGTCATTTTTCTCTCTCTGTGTCTTTAAAGGCGTTTGGGCACTTGGATTCTTGCACAACTTTTCTGGAAGTCAGCGGCAAACTTAACATGGCAGCATGATCTAAATGAGTCGTGAGTGGGAAGTCAGAACTGTAAGAGATTAACCTGACGGGCTGTGACAGCTGACCCCTCAGTCTACGTCTCTGCTCTGTCTGGGAGGGATTTATAAATAATATAGCAATAAATAGAAAATTATGACACACGCAGCTGTAGCCAACAGGCTGTTTGTTTCCTCACTCCTGGTTGACGGATTTAGAATAGGGAGGAAAAAAGAAAAAAAGAAAAAAAAAAAAAATCTCAAATGCTTGAAGGCGCGCCATGAAAAGAAATCAATTGTAGCATGTCCATTAAACAGTAAACGCTGGTTTAATCCTTCTGTAATCAGGAAATTATGGTTTCCAGACCGGATGGTTGCAAGGCACAGGACTTCACACCCAAAGCTGACAGCGTTCAGTAACAAACGCCACATGCACGGGAGACTCAAAGGCACTTGGGCATCTAAAAATCAGCACCATTGATCAGAGAGTCAGGACCAATCCCACATGGGCGAATTAGATATGGCACAGACACCACACTCCGCCTTCCTGCAGCTTCAACTTAACAAAACACTTAAAACATAGCAGGGTCTCAGCTGGCGGAACCGTGAGGTGTGTGACATCTGATTCGCCAGTTTCAATCTACACCTTCCTTAGCCCCGCCCCCGCCAAGCTGAACTGATCTTTTGTTTGGGATGCACCGGTTACATCACTGATGTGGGCGGGCGTGTTGCGCTGTACTGCACTGCTTCTCCAGGTGTGTGCAGTAGGTAAGGTAGGAAGAGGAGGTGAGTTCTGTACCCAGAGATTCTGCAGCAGAGACAGGCCTGCGCCACAGCACCGCACAGCCCTGTGTACCTCACGCCTGTGGCCTGAAACAGGAAGCGACGGGCTGGACTTCCACCACGTCTTTCACTGCGGTGCGACAGACAAATGACTCCTGTGTCAAAACCAGTGAATAAAACCCAGCGGAAAAAATGAGATTTATTTCATTAACACTGACTGGCCTTTCTCAAAATCAGCTTTCACACTACCCATTTTACCACGCGCGCGCGCACACACACACACACACACACACACACACACACACACACACACACACACACACACACACACACACACACACCCAGGTTCAGAATCTGGAACACACACACCCACACACACACACACACACACACACACACACACACACACACACACACAGGTGCAGAATCTCTCTCTCTCATACACACACTTTTACAGTCTCTCTCCTTTCATCTCTCTCCCGCTCTCATCCCTTCATCCTTCCCTCCCCTTGCTTTCTCCTTGACTTGCACCCCCCACCCCTCCGTTCCCACCCTCCCTCCAGCAGCAGGCATGCTGTCTGCACGCACCGATTGTGTAGGGAGAAGAGAGACATATCTGCACACAGGCCTGTGAATGCGAGGATGTGTGGCTACAGTACTCCATCATAAAGCATTTCACCCACCGATTACAAAAAACACCGTCAGCATATATGGAGCATCGATTCCTCTCCTGCCACTTACACTAGATCGATAGCGTGGCTTAATTGGTTTAAAATGGCTTAATCTTTAACTTTGTAAAACATAAAATGTTGCTAATATACACACAGGGAAGATCAACATTATGCTCTTGATTCAATTACCTAAAAGCGCAAAAAATATTGGAAAGAAAGGGGAACAGCGTTTCAGAAATTATTTCAAGCAGGCTCTACGGTATACTCTGCAAAAGGTATTCTAGTATCAGGCAAACCTGACACCTTATGTAATGTGCTGAAATTAATGCTACAAAAATAACACAAACATGTCTTTAAAAAAAAAAAAAAAAAAAACAGCTTTTATTATTCCAGCCGCCTGAGCAGGTGCTAGGTAGTAAATGAAAAACAAGTACAAATACAAACTTCAGTTATCAATGATGAAGCTCAACAGCCGGGGGGGGGAGGTAGGAGAGGGTGAGAGATAACGTGGATTCTGGTAACACCACCTATGCAATCTGGCAACCACAAACTTAACCTCATATTCCGAACTCTCTCGTGGGGTCACGGACTTAAGAGGGGTTTTTAAGCAAATCAAAGGGTGAGATTCCCCTTTCTCTCAGAGGAGCGTCCACACATAATAGCCAAGTGAAGACAGACAGGGTGGGGAATAAAATGGCCTTTTGAAATGAAGAAATAAAGTAGTCGAAAAAAAAAAAAATGGAGGACTTGGCAGCGTGCAAAGAAGAAAGAGTCTCATTGTTACAGCGGAGTACAGGAGAGGAGCTGGGAGAGAAGAGAGTGCCCATTGTGGAGGCCTCCAAAGACAGCTGAAGAGATAAGATTCACGTTTTTCTTTTTTCTGAAGGGAGTTGGCTCAGGCTTGTCATTGCGATATGATGAGGGTGAAACGGAGGCTGGGAAAGCGAGGGGGGGTTTGGGGAGCTGGCACTGCAGATTTTCCACTGGAAAAACTGAGAGGCGTCAGGCATGTGAGGGGGGATTCCAGCGGATGTTTACTGGAGATCTGGCAACCCGTCCCGGGTTAATGTTGCCATCTAATAAAGCAGCTTTCATTCACTGCAAACCAGGAAAAAATTCAACCTTTGAGCCTTTCCTGTGATATAAACAGCATCCCGTTCCTGGAGTATAAAATGTGCCTCTAAGAACACTGCATGCCTACTGTCTGAAATTTAAACAAGATTAAAATACGAATACATGAATTAAAGAATGTGGGAAGTATAGCCTAATCATGCGGAATCTGCAAGTCAAAGTGCAGTATTTTTACCCGTCTCTCACGTCACCATCACCACCAAAAAAGCCCCTGGAGTTAATCTACATCTCAAAATGTCTTAAAAAAAGACCCAAGAAAAAAACTCATTTAGATGCTTTTTGTCCTGCAGTTACATTCACACTTATGCGCTGATGTCAGTAGAACATCAAGCAAATAAAAACATCCACTCTCCATCATACTGAGTTATGGCGTTGAAGCAAATGTGGCTTGTGAAGAATTATTTTCACCTTCCTGACAGTGCTACAATCACTAATAATTACAACGCAAGAAGATACGATTATATAATTACCATGATGGGCCCATAGCAGCTGCAGAAGAACAGACACTGTGCAGAGCTTCCTCACTACTTCAAGGCAGGCCACATGATTCCAGACCTTAGGTCTCAATCGCTGTAGCAAGGCTTGCAAAAGGTAAGCACCATGTCTCCGACTACTTCTAATTTTGTGGGCTCACAATGTCGAAGCCGAAAGAACAGTCCAAAAAGAAATAAAGACTGACGGCTTGACAGAGTTACAGTAATTTTCAAAACCTAGAGGGATGAAACAGTTTATTGGGCCAACAAGAGGTTTTATGGACAAATCAAAGTTTATGGGCTCTCTCGGAGGAAACAAAAATGACCAAAAAACAACCAACCACAGGTGGACACTCCTGTAACTGCTCTGACGCCCAAGATACAGGTGGCGCCCTCTGGTGGACATAGAGTGAAAAGCGACTTTTGGCGGATAAAGGCAGAAAGATGAAAACAAGCTGGAGCATCTGCGATGGCCTTCCACCTTCCCCTAAGCCCGCTTTCAGCAGCGGCAGCCGCCCAGAAGGACGAGGCTCGTCACAGCAGCCCAGAGAAAAAGGACACAACCCGAAGATAACGCCAGACTGGGGCCAGATGACTGTGCCGCTCACAGAAGCCGGTTGCTACGCTGGGGGAATCAAAACAAACAGAGAGGAATACAAGTCCTTTCAGATGAGTGCTGCTAATCTGGGCTGATTTAGGCTATGCCTGACCAGAAACGACGAGGAAAAAAAAAACCGAGAGAGAGGGAGGGAGGCTCAAAGTCAGAACCCATTTCTGTGTGTTCAGTACCAGTGCAAGCTTTCGGTTGCCATTGGTGCCAAGGCTAATTAGGTTTCAGGACCAGGCTTTGTGTGATAAAAAGGAGAGAGGAGAATGAGGAAGAACCCTGCCTATACAGCCAGGGAGGGAGGACACAAAGGGAGAGGCTGGGGAGAGAGAGAGAGAAGGCCGCAAAAGGGAAAAGAAAAAAGCAAAGCTGCGTTTTCCTGCAGACTTGCTTCACCACAATATCAAAGCAAATTTCAAACCACAATAATGACACATTCCTTTCCAGGAAGGAGAAAGCACTGATGGCATTTTTAAAAGGTGTCAAAAAAAAAAAAAAAAAGAAAACCGGAGGCTTGTCTGTATTTACCCACTATTATCTAGCTGCAATACGTTGTTTAAGGATACAGTTTGGTTGTATCACATAAAATACAATTTATCCCCTTTTTACACTCTTTTTTTTTTTATACTCGGTCACTGTGCCGTAAAAGCAGTGAATAAACTGACGAACAGCCAGATGGTTCCACGGTTCTGAAGTAGGTCACTGACATCAAAAGTAGGTACACAGACTTTTACGGTCAATTATTCCTCACCATTTTAACACACTGAATTGTGCCTGGAAGTACATAAGAATTAAAATGCGCAGCTGTAGCTACGGGCTTCCGGCTGGAATACATTCTGCATGGCTTTCTATGCTGTGCTAGACCGATGTTCCTCGCCTGGACTCGGGACATTTCACTTACATTACTGCTTGGCCTTGGCATGTAAAACCAGCTAAAATGGCACTCTTCAAAAGACTGCCCTGATTGATCCTGGTGTCAGGACAAAGGTAGGTCATTATACAGAGCTAGTAGCTGTAAGAGAGATTACCATTAGCGCTAGATTGCCGCTATCCATTAGCCGCTATCGTGCCGGCGCAAACCGTGACTAATGAAAAGCAAGAAACTTGATTATCTGATGGCAGATTGAACCATATACAGATCAACCTTTCCACACATGTGCACACGATTTCGATTAATTCACACTGAAAAATGGTCATTAAATATACAACAACGCCTGCAAGCAGTGCTAAACGGAAACCTCCGGTACTGACAACCGAAGAAAATAAAACACACACAGAGGAAGCTTTAAAAAAAAAAAAAAAAAAGGGCTGAAGATGTTCACGTTAAGAGAGCTAAATGGAATGGGGGTCAGAGACCTGACAGCTTCACACTGAGAGAGGCGGAGCGACTGACTGCCTTGGCGAGTCGCTCTTGGACTGCAGCGAAAGAGTGGAAAAAGGCGCAGTGCGTTCGCTCTGGGTTCAGCACTGATAATGTACAGATAATACCGCAGGGATGACACCAGATAAGTTCTCAGAATAGGGTTTTCATACCAATTACAGCGCGGAGCATCACTCTGGGTCCTCGCAGGATAGTGCAAGCAGGAAAGCTATCCAAGGCCCCTGCTAGCGTGAAAACCCAAGTATTATTTTTTTCTCTTCTTTTGAAAATGATGGCATTCAAACGGGGGAAGAGATGTCAGGCAGCTAGCTATCTGGCTAAACGCTGTCAACGCTGGTTTCAAGTGATCAAAGCCCGACGGTTCACAACAAACAAATCTCGCTAGCAGCCGTGTTGCTAGTCAAAACATAGCATGTTCACCCATTTCTCATGTGACCATCAGCATCAAAAGGTGACTGAAAACTCATTTAAATGCTTTTTGTTCTGTAATTAACTCACGCCTGCGCACAGAGGTCAGTCAGACACCCACTGCCTATCATCCACTGTCTGTCACAGAGTCGTGGTGTTCAAGGAAGCCTGACGGATGCTAATTCTTTTCCACACTCTCCATACGAATAATTGCACATTAAAAAAAAAAAAAAAAAACATGTTTTCTAAAGATTTTGTTTTATATGTTTCCTAAAAACTTGTCTTTTTTGGGACATTTTCATTTTCATGATGCCAGTGTTTTCTTATAACATTTTCAATAAGTTATGTTGCAAAGGTGAGACTGGGAAACTGTGAAAAGCAGTGCAAACCAGTCACTGACTGTTTCCCTGTTAAAAGTTTGTCATTCTTCAGCCTAATTTGGTGCTTTTGGTAGAAACAAAAAACAATTCGTTTGAAAAATCGCAATGAAAATGATGTATGATAATCCTGATAATAATTATATAATCATGATTTGTGAATTTCATGAACATTTTCTCATTGTGTTGTTCATATATTTGTGTATCTCATCTGTGTCGTTCTGTGTCATATTGCCAGTGTGGTGTATCGTATCATCTCATCCCTACCAAGCCTGGACTCGAGCGTCCCACAGGGACACTGCTTCCACTACACGACACGTAAAACTGTTCCAAGCAGTGACAAACCGCCATGTTAAGAAATCTGCACTCTGTAACCAGTGCAGAATTTACCCTTAACTTACACCAGTGCTCCCTTAGCTCTGAGGCCAGAGCTCAACCTGAAAAACAGTTTGCCGTGCGCTCTTTAACACTTTCACGTAGCCAAGGCCCAAACCACATGCTCATGAAGCGATCTGCACATCGCTCCTCCTCTGCTCTGTGAATAAACTCACGGTGCACTCAAACGCGGCCAGTTCGAGTAGCTCTCCAGCAGCAGCCAGCCACGTTTCGTTTCTGCGAGGTTAATCCCTCCATCTGCATCAACACAGGCCGTGCCTATGACAGAGACGCTAACGAAGCCTTCTTAGACAGCTGCACTGCAACTCTGCCATTTTACAGGCTGTCCCGAGCAGAAACGTACAGGAAACCAATGTCTCTAAATGGCGGAGGAGAGAGAAAGGGATGGATAAAGTGTGGGGGTGTGGATGTGCAGGGGTGGGGGTCGGGGTGGAGGTGGGGGTTTAGCGCAAACTCCAAAACACGACATGTGAAACAGCGGTCAGTGTTTGCTTAGCAAACCCCCCGTCTGGGCAAATTCCTGTTGGTGAGCAGAGTGTGGAGAAAGTAATTAGTTTATTGAAAATATGTTTGAGGAACAGCTGTAGCACGCCTGCAAAAACATGGAGGGTGCAGTGTGTGGGGGGCGGGGGGGGCAGGGGTCGGAGAAAGTGCTGTGGTATTAGCATTCTTTGGGTACAGCTGTCAGAGGAGATTTACCAAACATGCACAAAGGGCTCATGGTTTAAACTCAGAAATGCGTTTGACAGGGCAGAAATGACCCAGTGGATATGAGATTACATGGGCTGATAAGTACGAGGGCGAAAGAGGAACACACAGATGGGTATCTGTGTGTGTCTGCTGGGGGTGTGTGTGTGTGTGTGTGTGTGTGTGTGTGTGTGTGTGTGTGTGTGTGTGCGCGCGCATGTGTGTGTGCATACACATTTGTGCATGTGTGTGCTTAAGTGAATAAGTATGCGCAGGCACGCGCGTGTGGGTGCGTGCGTGCGTGTGTGCGCGCATGTAAGTGCATGTACTTCCATTTGTGTGCGTGCACGTTTTTGTGTGTGTGTGTGTGAGTGTGTGTGCGTGCGTGCGTGCGTGTGGATTATTATATGTGTGTGTGTCATCTTCATGTTATTTCTGCTACTATTTCTATCACTCTAAATATCAAAGCAGCAAAGCATGCTGGGAGTTAACTGCAGAGTCATACACGTAGATATTAAACGGAGTGCTGCGTTTTCCACCACGCTGATCCGAGGGAGGCCGCAGACTGCGATTAGCACAGGAACACTCAGGGCCTCTCCCTCTCTCTCCCTCCCTCGCTCGCTCTCGGAAGGCTGATTAGCAGCCGTACCCCTCCCTGCGAGGACCGCCGGGCCCCACGGATCCGTTTAGGTGCAGGACACGCGATTCCTCCCACGCCGCGAAAGGAAACGCACACGCAGCACGAGTGATGCAACTTATGGTAAAACAGCCTCCGCCGTCTTTCCTCTGCTCCGTCCCACTGCATGACAGCCCACATCACAGGCAGGGACACGGGGAGCCGGGGGGGCCACAGGAAGTGATGCGCTGGCGTCAGCGATAGTTTGAAACTCTCCTCCTTCCTCCACAAAACTGCTGTTCCTGGAAGGTTGGAGTGGATCGAGGGTTTTTTTATTGGTCCGTTTTTATTGCCCCCTGCGTTGCTTATTGAGCAGGTGGACACAGACACGGGATCACCTGGAGATTGGGCTGCAGGTGAACAGAGCCTGAGAGTGGTCCTCCGTTCTCAGTCGTGAGCTCGTCAACATTTAAACAAAATGTCAGATCATGTAAACAATTTACACAATTCCAAGTTTCAGGTTGGCAGAGTGTACCGCATACTTACAGCGGACTGAGAGTATGGCACTTACCCGTGCTTCCCATAGAAATGCCCAGTACAGACACACACCCAGAGACCTATCAAATATGAACGTCTGCTATCACAAAATCAATGAAGAGCTGGCCCAAATGGCTATGGCCTTCATTGCTGCATGTTCCATGTATAAGATAAGGATACATACACACACACACACACACGCCGTAGTGCGGGCTCACCTTCACTGTGCTGCCTACGCTCGTGGCCTTGGTGGGCACCTTCATCTGGAACACTCTCCCCACCACCGCCGAGGAGTCTGGGAATCCAGAGGCGGGCGGGGCAGCGGTTGCGCTAGCAGCATTAGCGACCGCCTCCTGCCAGTCAGCCAGCACGGCCGAGCTCATGGAGGCCTCCAGGTCCCCCAGCACCTCTACCTGCCCGTCCGGCCAACCGGCTCTGGCCTGGGCCACCAGGACAGCCAACCACAGCGCCAGGAGGGTAGTCCTGCCCGGCAACGCAGGGCCTGGCCCCGCCTCCGTGCCTGCTCTCCGTCTACTGAGCATGCTCATGTTAGCGCTAGCGCTAGTTCCCGCCTTGGCTTCTGGCGCTCGCTCCTACGGGGGGCCGCCAGTGGAGAGGGCAGCATGCACTCCGGCCGGCCCGCTTAGCCTCTCCTCTCCTCTTCTCAACGATCCCTCTCTCTCTCTCTTTCCGTCTCACACGCCCAGAAATCTTCTCCTCCTTTATTCTTTCCCCTCTCTTTTTGTTTCTTCTTCCGTCTCCCTGCTGCACTTCTTTTCTTTCAGCTCCTCAACAGTTTTGAAATCCCATCGTTAAAGGCGCTATATCTCACTTTTGGGGGTCCTGTCAAAAAAGAAAAAAAGAAAAAAAAAAGGGAAAGAGAGACATTAGACATCAGACAGAAACTCTCACAGGTCTTATTTTACCTGTCCAAACCAATGGTGGAACAGTCAAAAAGAATACATTAACTTTAGTAATTACCGTGTTTAATTAGAAGCTACATGGAATTAGCTTCACACAAGTACAACGCCACGCTTGCAGTGAATTGGACTTTACCCTGACAAAGACTTGACACAAATTCGGGTCTTTCAAACAAATGATTTTTTAGTCAAATATAAAAGTTTTTGTTTTTTTTTTTTTCCCCATATTTGCACCAGGAGTGTGAACTGTAAAAACAGAGCTGTAGGAGCGTGCGGAAGGAGCTGCGTACAGAATAAATCAGAACACAACGCATCAGGCAGACGAGCAGCTACCTGCAGAGCGCCCAGTGAAGCTGTTCGGCAGGATCCATGCGGGTCTACAGAACTCGCAAGCTGCATTTTCATTTCTACAAAAATCTCAAACGCCATCAACAAACCCCGCACATCACGTCAAACATCAAACGCCGCTGCATCCTGCCACCGGCGCTGAAGGAAGGCAGCCCAGTGTCTTTTTTTTTCTGTCTTTCTTTCTTTCTTTGTTTTGTTTTCTAATATGTTCCTGTATTAAGAACTTCCTCTCCCGCCCCCATTAAAGCGCACCCTCCATCTTCACGGTTCACTGCCCCTTTCGCCGCTATACGCCCACAGAGCAAGAGGTCACCAGGACCACGCCCACTTTGGGTGAGGTCAGAACGACTCCAAAAGAGCCTTTCCCCAGAGGAGGGGAGGTGGGCCAGACGTGTCGGGACAGGGGTCAGGCCTGGATGGCCGCCCGGCAGAAGCCTCTCTCGGAGGCCCAGGGTGACTGCCTGCCTGTCCCTTTGTGTGGGGAGAAAGCCGTTATTTAAACTCGCCTTTCATCTACTACATACAATACAGCTGATTTCCCCAGAGGCCCTGCCTCTTCTCCTCCTCTCTTTTCTTTTGCTCTTTTTCTCTCTCTCCCTCTCCTTTTTTCCACGCTTCTCTTATCCGCCCTCTCCATTTCAATTCTCACTTTCAAGGTGGCTTTATTGGCATGACTTTACACTGTGTTTTCCCAAAGCAAGGGGTTAGACATCAACAACAACAACCATCATCATCATCATCATCATCAACAATAACAACAGACTTAAATCATGGGTAGCTATGACTGTGGTTGCCGGGGGCAACATGCCTGGGCTCCCAGCTCCCTGAGGTCTTCAGGCCCACCAAGGATAGGAGACAAAACCGACCACAACCAGACCGGAGCCTCACACTTGGTCCTCATAGTTTCATGAACTCAGGCCTGAATACTGTAGGTCCACTTACAAAACTACTCAACATGAAACCTTTCAAACATCATTTTTAATAAACCTGAGTCCTGAAATGATAAAACCCCTGCAAAAAGCACAATAAGAATTGCCTTTTGAAACAGCCAGCGAAAAATAGCCGGTCTTTTCATCAGATGTCAGCTGCATTGAACAGTAAAGAGAATGGCTGACAGCTCCACTCTAATAAATTAAACCTCAATGAAAGCCGCACAGCAGTTTTTAAACATTTCCGAATCATCTTCGGCGTTAGGCGAGTGTACTCAGCGGAAACACGTTCTGAAAGAGAGGGCCATTCGACTGCAGACGGGGGTCAAAGGTCGCGTGGGTATGCTGTAAGATCTAATAAGGTGCGATGAGATTGGCGTTTTAGGGACTTCCTGTATTGACCCAGGCCCGGCCCAGAACTCCCTGGGCGTTGACGTTGCTAAGGAAACTGGCAAGGCGAAGTGGACTAGATTTATTACCTTCATTTCAAAACATCCCAAGCCTAGAAACAAAAAAAAAAAAAAAAAAAAAAAAACCACACAGCCAAGGCAAGGCAAGGCAAGGCAAAGCTTATCTTCAGCAATGAACACTTAGGGAAAACCTCTCTTTACAAAAACAGCTGAAAAAGTTCTCTCAGCCCTCCCAACCCACCCACCACTGAGAGACTTCTGCACAAAAAAAAAAAAAAAAAAAAAAAAAAAAAAAGAAAGAACTTCACACTTTGACTGTTCAATTATTTCCTTCTGTGCGAGGCAGAGAAAAGCAGCTTGTCAGGCTACAAACGGCACCGATGAAAAGAGAAAAGTTGGGAGATGAACAGGCCGGACCAAACCTGCTGTGGCAACTTTGATACCCTTCATTGGTCTGGGTGCTTAGGGGCCCAGTTTGGGCAGAATCCCTTGAACCTTATCGCTCTTCATTGGGGTTGACAGGTATGGCTGGAGGTATAGTACTATGAGAGAGGCTCTCCTCTCCACTTTTAAAAAAGGAGCACCATTCAGACTCGACAATAGACCTGATGGAATTGGGAGTGCTGGCATGAAAGGACTTCAAACCCCCCCCTCCCCCCCCCCGTCTCCGGTGACAGATAAAGAGCTCTTTTCAGCATGCAGGAGGAGGAGGGGGGGGGGGGGGGGGGGGGAGAAAGAGAGAAAAGCAGAAAGGCTATTCACGGAGGCGAAAAGCCGTCATGACATTCCTTTCCCCCTGATCAGACGGAACGCGGAGGGCCTGGTCCGAACCGGCCGGCTGGTGGGGCCCACAGACGCTCGTCACAAACAGAACCCAGAATCAAGATTCTCCCCCCGCACCCCACCCCCCACCCCCTGCTACTACTGGCGTCATGCTAGGAATCAGCCAGCAGCGTCTTTCAGCACTTAGCAAAAGGGCTTCATTTAAGCTGTTGATTGGCTCAAGGCTCGACACACCTTGTGTCCGACACCTGACCTGGCCACTGTTTAAAAAGGGGACTACCAAAAACGAGCAAACGCTGCTGTCCTTCACCTAAAACCTAACCAGTTCTTACAAAAGCCCCCGTTCTGGAGGGGTTGGGGGGTTGGTAACAAATGATTTACCGGTAGGCTAGTGGGAGGGTGGGGGGGAGTGGTGTGGGGGAAGTGAGGCGGTTCAGGCAGTCCGTGTCAGTGCATAAACATTCCCACAGTGAACCACTGTGAGCAAGGGTCCTACACAGTCAACAGCTCTCTGAGAGATTAGGGCTTAACGGGAGGGAGGGCGGGAGAGGAGGGGGAGAGCGGAGGGGGAGGATATGAGTTTCAGATTACATGAACCTTGGGGTCTGAGAAAGCCTGAAATAAGTTGTCTGTAACAGGTTGCTGGAGTAGGAGTGGGCAGTTTCTCGCGGCGCCATGGCAACAACCTTTGTCCAGCATGCACTGGGGCCAAAGCCACAGAAGCAGGTTGTCATGGCGGTGGTTAACAGGCAGCCCATGCTGGCACCTTCCATTCAGGGAGACCAGCAGGGCTCCTGTCTTGCTCTGCACTCAGTGAACTGATTAGGACAGCAGACCCTTCCTCCCACAGTCCTTAGGTCCAACACCAGGAACCAGCCTCTAGTGATGTCACAATCACAACTTGACTACCAGAATTCTGAGGTCCAACAGCATGCTCCACCCAAAAGTGATGTCACAATCACAACTAGACTACAAGAATCCTGAGGGCCAACAGCAGGGAAAAGCCAAACTTTATGGAACAATAAAACTTAACAACCAGATTCCTGAGGGCCAATAGCAGACACTAGCCAAACGTGATGTCACAATCACCACTTTACTACCTGAATCCCTAGGGACAAACACCTGGCACTAGCAAAACATGACGTGACAATCCTCGCACAGAAAAAAATTCAGCAAAGACAGCCACACTAAAATAAATGACAATCAAACTTGCATCAGGAAAATCTTATCAGAGCAAGACGGTTGCTTTGAAAACTTTGAGGCCCTGGGGAGTCAGCCAAGTGGGCCGTGCCAGCAGCCCTGTTTGACTTTCCAGGTTTGAAATATCACATAAACATACAGCGGGCTGAACAGGAGAAGACCACACTACATTCCTACTCCATTCCATATGCTACTGCCTTCCCATGGAGCGGATTTCAGGGTGCTTGATCAGTTCCAGGGCATCCCAGTATGGAAATGTTCTTTAAGACCGTAATGGAATTACAGCAGTATGATCCAAAGCTATAATTAATATTACCACATAGAGAAAGGGAAGAAGAAGAAAAAAAAATACGAGGAGAGTCTGAAAGTAGCACTCTAAAGATTTCTGACATCAATACTCATCCATCTTGCTTAGGGGGAATTTCACATCAGAACTCCCAGCAAGCTTGCACTTTATTTTGTGCTTAAAACGACAGAAAGCACACAGTATTAGCTCTGACATCTTCTGACAAAACAGCAAGGCAAAAAGCCATCATCAAAACTCTGACCTGCCGGCCTCATTTCAATGCAATTTTTATAACGCAAGAGGGACACTCCCTCAAAAAAAAAAAAAAAAAAAAACACAAAAAACAACCACTACTGTTTTATTCATTTATTTTTCTCTGCCTTAAATTATGCAAGCCTCAATAACAGCACACGTGTATTAATAAACAAGCGAAGCGGCCGCTTATGTCCACATGGTCTAATTACTTTGGTTTGATTGATATTATTTGGGCAGCGAGCGGGTTTAAAAATGCGAACGCTGTGAAGTAAACAGCATCTCTAATGTCCCACTTTCCCGCTCTCAGTGGGCTGCGCAGTCTGATGCATTCCTGCACTGCCTCACTCCCACGCCGCGCTCCAGTATAAATATGCCGCAAACTCCCACAATCTGAACTATGAAGTTCTGAGGGCCCTTCTTCTTATAAATAGACAGAAAAACCCACCTCTGAACAAAACCACCCGACGCGCAGTTCACACAGAGTGCGCTGTCACCCTCCTCCTTCTAACGTCGCCGGGATCGCGCAAGGGGCAACGCGCAACGCAACATGCAGGCTACGTCGGCGTGGATTACATGACGCTCAATCAGTCCTTCCCAACGCAAAGTCATCGCACTGCGCTGAAATATGGAACACTGCACTGCAGGTGAATGCAACTGATTTGCCACGAACCTTGCCTGATTTTTTTAGCACAGCAAAATAATTGTTATTATTATTGTTTTTTTTTTTTTTTGGTAAGGTAGGAGTGTGAGACCATAGAATCACAATGCGACACAAGGGCTTAGCAACTGTGAACCGGTCAAAACAATGGCTATGGAAATAAATGCTCCACTTAAAGGCTAATATGTGCCACTACGCTCGGAACGAATTACCATTACAATCCCTGAACTCAAGAGCACGACTGCGGTTCCGATCTACTACAAGCTAATGAGAAAATAACCCCACTTCATCCACTAAAAATACACGCTTTTCCTGATTACAGCCACACATAAAAGTGGGACGAAAACTACATTCAAAACGCTTCTTCAGGGCATGCAGTTGTGAGATTTGATGGAGTTTGACAGAATTAAGGTGGAACACACTGACTTCAGAGACTGTTTGGCGTTTGTTTTCCCCTTACGGAGGTATGAGAAAGCAGTGGAATCTGTGAATCTTCTCTCTCTCTCTCTCTCTCTCTCTCCCTGGCTCTTTAGGAGAGAGTCCATAAAGACTCTGCTCCTCTCTCTCTGCCAGGCACACAGCCTCATTTGATCCACATTAGGCCAGTCTAACTACGGCAGGAAGTGCAGAGAGATAAACAACCCAAGGTGAAGACGTGTACTCCAGAGCTGACATATTTTGCTCTGCCTCTCTGCACACCTCAGTTTGTAACACTCAATATAAATACTCTGTATTTACATGATCTCATACATCATATTTAAGGGGCATCTTGGCAGTAAACGGAGTAAAGGCACTGATTTGCAGCAGCTGAGCATCATGGGACTTGGTGTTTTTCTGTGTCACTGCTACCTTCGAATGTAGGTCCACAATGGCTCAGCTTTGCTCAGGTGAGACACAAGGCAAGCCTGCTGAAAGTCTGACTCTTGGCTCTCCAGCGACCTCTGCTGGACGGCTGAGTGACAGCAGGTTTGTGAACTGAAAGACAGGTTTACTTCATGCTCCTCCTGTGACAAAGGCAGTGATTGACAGTGTGAGAAACTGAAGTGTGAAAAATTGCAAAGGGTAGCTGTTTGAGGCTGCTACCTCCTCAATGTTTGGGGCAGGTTTGCTGTACAGAAGATAAATTCAGTTTGGGTGGGTAGGGGGAGGGGGGTACTTTTTTTTTTTTTTTTTTTTTAGGATTTCCACATGAGTGTTTACATTTCCTGCTCCCATTTTTGGCTCTCTTGACTGTTCTGTGAATTGTCGATTTTCCCGCAGCAATAACTTTGTGAAATCATGAAATATATTTTCCTGGCACATTCAGGACTGGAAAGACCTGAGAAAAAAAAAAAAGGTACTAAAAAAGGTACTAAATAAAAAATGACTGTTTCCATCGGGTCCGTTGCTCAGATGACAGTCATTGCAAACATTAATAAGGACTAATGAGGCAGCCTGCACTAAGACCTGTAGACTATTGAAGGTGGTCGCATTGTTGAGCGTTAATGCGTGTTGGCTGTGTGCAGTACTGCTTTGAGACCCCCCGCGTGGGGTTGTGCGTTTTTAATGTGTACCAACAGCTGTACATTAGCTAAATGGCTAACTCTTTAAAAAAATAAATAAAATAAAATACAAAAAGTGACCTCTAATTTTTAATTGGTCCCTCTTTAACAAGAAAATGGAGCAACAGCCGTTATTACTAAAATGTGGCAGTACGGAAACTCTGAGTGGATGCTGAACGGGTCTGCCCCTGCCGTATCCAGGCACACCGACTACATTTTCCTTCTTTCTGTTGAGGATACAATTCTGCATCCACTAGCACAGTCACTGAGCACAAACTTCAGCTTAAATGAGGGGGAAGAACCTTACATAACTGATTTCACAATACGTCTCGTTTGTTTAACAACACTGACGGCAACCACAACAGGTGGCTCATTTTAGATGTAAAAATACAAGAAAAAATGTACTGAAATAGAAAAAAAAAAATTGTCTGCTTCATTTCAAGCTACAGTCTAAATCGGGGTAGTGGCATTATATCCTACTAAAGAAATACGTGCTATTACAAGTCTTTGTTTTATTTCCTGATTGTATTGCAAATATGACCACAAAGTCAGTATTTGGCCAAAATAGCGGTTCTGTGGAACCAATCGAGTAACCAGAATGTAACAGAATACATACTGCCAACACTGGTTAAATATGGAACCTGACTGAGTGTGAACCCACTATACAGCAAAAAAGGTAGAAATCTGTTAGAAATGTTAATGAAAAGGCATTAGCAAAGTTCTGCGCCCACCAGTGAAGTCGAAAAGGCCAGTATTTTATTTTCTTTTAACATTAATTTTATCCTGTTCAGTGCCCACTTGTGTTTAGCGGAGCAATGGGCAGAAAATAATAAGATGCATGTCCTCGGCAGTGATTTCATTGCCTCTGTGGCCTGCTTTCAGCTGCAGCACAGCGATCATGTCACCGCAGAGAAATATAGGCTATTAAACAGGGAGCTAATCACCGGACACATGCAGGTGGTTACTGATGATGCGCGTTTCAAATCTTTATCGTTTCTGCAAAGTTACGGGGGACAGGGAGAAACAAGTTGGGCAGGGAAGGTAACGGGGGCTATGCACAGTTACACACTCACAAACACAAACACACACACACACACACACACAAAACACACACGGTTCTTTGACAGCGCGCCCAAAACAAAGCACATTTCGCTTCACCAGGACATAACGTTGGACCGCATCAGACCCAACCGGGGTAGGCTATCTTAGCGTCGGGCTGACAGCAGCAGTGACAGTTTAAGCCGTTATCCGCACATACGGAAGTGGCTCTCCACATACAGAGCACCCCTGATTATTACTAATGTGGATGGAGGTTCGCGGTGAAGCTACCTAGTGTCACAGGCAGGAAGAACAAGGCCCCTGTCCCGGGCCAGGCACGGGGGGCGGCAGATGGTCTCCGAGCCCGCCCTGGGTCAGGGGTCGTTGCCACGGTCTTAATTTGGCGAGCGGGAACAAGAGCACCAGCACCAGCTTGTGATTCACTGCACCGCGACACGGCTGTTGACAGGGCCTGGCCACCGGACGTCCGCGGCGTTGGAATTCCTCCGACAGGCCAATCAGGGCGCGGCATGGCTCGTCTCTCTTGCTCCCCCTCTCTCACTCCGGCAGCACGAGGCCGTCCTTCTGAGACTCCCCCGCCCCCCCCCCATCCTCCCACCCTCCCCCAGATGCAGTTGATCCGGCTATAAATGGCAACCACAGGGCAGGCAGGCAGGCAGGCGAGGAGGACGCTAGCTTTCTAAAACAGTCACGTTCTCCAGGAGAAAGGCAGGGCTGAGCCGAGCCGAGACTGACGCGCCACACACACTCACACACATACCGTGCGCAGACAGACAGACAGACAGAATGACATACACACACACACATGCACACACACACGCAGACAGACAGACACACACATACGCACAGACAGACAGACAGAAAGACAGACAGACACCTACACATGCGCAGACAAACAGAAAGACAGACACACACACATGCACAGAAAGACACACACACAAGCGCGCAGACAAACACGTAGACACACACGCGCGTGCGCAGACGCAGACACGCGCAGACGCAGACACACACAGACAGACAGACAGACAGACAGACAGACAGACAGACACACACACACACACACACACACACACACACACACACACACACACCGCTCCACCACATTTTTACAGAAAACATGTTTCTGTAACAATACCTGGAACAGGAAAGAAAATTAAGCACGCAAATACCTGCACCACAAACCAAAGCACTGCTGGCTTACAGGAATGATGCGCAGAATGTAAGAAGATTAATCTCTTGCTTTTTGTATTTATTTATTTTTGGTCTGCGTTGCATTGTTTCATGGTGCTGATCTTTTGAGCGCTGGACCTCCTGACCTGCTAGAGTACTGGAGCTGGAGCAGCTTTGAGCAGCTTTGAGCAGGCAGAAAGGCAGCGGCCGCTTCCCCCTCCGAGGCTGCGCGCCACTTCAAAGCTCCTCCTTTCCTGCTAGCGCTGCTCGGCAACCAGGGGTCGGTGACAGAGGGGACACACCGCTGCTGTCAGTCAAGCAACTGATTTTTCACTTTACCAGTTATGTTTTGTTTTTTTTTTTCTTCCAGGAAGCAACAGCAAATCGGTGTTTATGACAGGCCACACTATCAGCTACAGAAAACCTAAAAAATAAATAAATAAATAAATTCCCACTACCTGGTGAAAAGCCCTTTTTTTAAATCGGAGCCTTGAAGCTGCAGGCTCAAAGAGCCCCAGTGAAAACAGAAGCTTAGCGGAGCGCCTCACACACCTGCCCGGGAAGGAGGGAGGGGGAAGGAGGGATGGAGGGAGGGCACAGACACTGATATCCACACCCGGCCCCTGTGGCCCCGGCCCCTGTGTGTGAGTGCATGTACAGGCTACTCCCGGGAGCTTAGCGCTGTGCTACAGCCATATAATCACTCAAATCTCTCCGGCTGCCTCAGCCCAAAACACTGACACATTCAGGCCCCAGGCCCCTGAGCACAC
The DNA here is from genome assembly GCA_019788955.1 of Albula glossodonta. Lineage (NCBI taxonomy): Eukaryota > Metazoa > Chordata > Actinopteri > Albuliformes > Albulidae > Albula > Albula glossodonta. The sequence continues at coordinate 2,522,207 of JAFBMS010000096.1, read as the reverse complement.
AGTAAGCCAGGCGCTTAGGCTACGTGTTTAACCCCGCACGCCCACACACATGCACACATACACACTCACTTATGCTTAATGTACCTGTAGCTTTCCACAGGTATTTAAGTAATTATTCAGACAATGCCACACAGGAGACAAAGAAATGGCTGTTAGCACAAAAAATGGCTGTTAACTAACACACACACACACACACACACACACGTTTACAGGGCTCGTCAGTGACGGCCTGCAGAAGCGCTGGTGCTAAGGCGGGCCGTGCTGAGGGGGCAGCGTCTCGCAGGGCTGTCTTATGGGTACGAAGGCTAAAGTAAATTGTAATGGAAATCTGGGAGCACCCCATGGCTTTTCAGGGGAACAGAACAGTCAACACACACCTCTCTGCCCCGCCGCCACGCGTGATGGAACAGTCAAACACCCCAGATACACAATCACTAGGCAGCGATAACCTCCGTCTCTCTCCACACCTACACTGTATGCGTCACCTTTCTGCTGCGTATACCGTACGCTTTCAGCAGGGGCTTTTAGAGGGAGCAGCCTGTTTAAGGCTTACACCACGCATGGACTGCCACTGCTGTTACTAATCTAACGCTGGGATCTGTATGTGTGAATGCCTTCTGGCATTTCTGAGCCGGATACACGAGTGCTTGAAGACAGGTTTCATCATCAATCACATAATCAATGACTGATGATCGATAACGCCACTGATTCAGGAGTCTAACAGTAACAAACTGTCGGCCTGAACTCACCATGTGACTACAGCTCGATTAATGTAATAACACAACCATCTCTCATCTCCTGAAAACAGATTATTATGACATCATAAAAGGAGGACTGTTTCATGATGTCAATGATTGTGGTCTATCCCGCTATAGTTCTGGGAGTGCTTACAATCCAAAATCTCTGAATACCTGAATCGCCCAGCACACCTGATGCTATCCCTCAGAACACGTTCTTTTTTTTTTTTTCTCCATTCAACGCAGGAAATCGGATGGTGGGAAATAATCTTCCCGGAAGCGGGCCAATGGGGCGGAGCTCCCGGCCGTAAGCGTTTTCCGCGCTGAGGCAAAAAGCTCACATGGGGCCGAATATCCAGCTCAGCTCTTCAGATCTCTGTAATTACATCACTGAAACGCAGCAAAGACAGGGAAAAAAAACGAAAAACGAGGGGGGAGGAAGAGTGGTGGGGGTGTAATTATTTTTTTAAACCCCTTGGAATCTGTAGGTAGCCGGGATAATTACATTTTTCCAAAATTAGAAACATTTCAGCTTTTTTTTCTTCCCCTCAAATCTGGCAGTGTCAGGGCTGGCTGAGACGCCATTGTTCCCCGCGCTGACAGGAGTTCCGGTGTGAGGGGGAAAACGCACATTTGGGGTTTTGGACACTTTTCTAAATACTGCCTTTGTTATTGTGATGGCTTTTGCCAAACGTGCCAAAAATAACTCCTTTATTTTATTTTATTTTTTTCGTAACTGCATATTCGGCTCCCGCCTCTTTCTTTGGCAATACCCATAAATAGCTGTTGACTCGTGTACCTGACTGAACTCCCCACCACAGCATGACGGCCCCCCCAGCGGAAAGCCCCAACCCACCCACCCCCCCCCACCTCACCCCCCAGAACTGTTGCTTCATTTCTTTTTAAAGACCGGCGGGGTTGTCAGAGGATCCCAGAAGCCGACCCCGCCGTGATCTGTTTTTAATTACATCTGCGGAGCCTGGAACTCCTCGGCTCCTCTCGCCGCAAAACTTATTCCAACTGGCAGAGACGGGGCGGCGGGAACGGATTCCAGTGCGGATGGAGACCGCCCCGGCCCACACTGCTAACGCCTCTGCACGGATTCCCACTCTATTACCCTACTGACGAGATTAGCGCCAACGATCTGACTCACTCATCATGAGCCTAAAGAGTAGGGCCTCCGTTTGTGATGCAGCTCAAGAGTCAGAGCACTGATCTGGGATCAGGTTTCGCCTGACCATGCCCTAACCTTTACCACTGCGAGCTGGAAAGAAAAGCTGATCCTAGATCAGTGCCTGTATTTGAAACGTGTCTCAGAGTCGGAGAGGCGATTGAGGATCAGGCTTTACCTGTGTACAACCTAACCTTGGCAATTAGAGCTGCACTCTGATATGAACCCTGACCCTGATCTGGGATCAGTGTTGCTCCTTCACTCGTACTAGACAAAGCTGGGAAAGGGACAGGTGAAAACTGACCCTGGATCAGCCTTAGTGACACAGGCGCTGGGTGAAAGTGGAGCTCTGTGAACCTTTGACTCCAGGGCTAGGGCCATATCTGGACAGGCCGGGGAGTGAAGACAGACTGACAGCCGGGGGTGACAGCTGGTAGCCCTGGAAACCCCCTCATATGTCACAGGCTGTCCTGTCCAATCAGCAACCAGGAACGAACGTCACAGCAGGCCCACCGGTCCAAACACCAGTCAGAAACACACCCCTGCTGCAGGCAGCCCTCTGTGACCCTGGTGCTCCGGCCTTCACGCCGCGCGGCCACGCACACCCCATTCCACAACATTCCTTTACCGCTCGATCTCCACATATGGGCAGCTTTTCCCTGGAGAAAGCAGGAGTTTCACCCTCATTGCTGCACCTCTGGAGTCTGCCCCCCGCCCCCCCTCCCCTTGCCCTCCAGTTTGAGAGACTAAACCAACATACACACACACACAGCAAAGCGACAGATCAACACGCAGTGATATATATCACAGTGTCTCCTCACTCCAGTCGCAAATTCTCATCTCACTGTCTTATCAGGGGCCGGTCTATAAATACCCCCCCCCCCCCCCCCCCCCCCCCCCCCCCCCCCCCCGCCCACTCCGCTCACAGCTGACTACAGCCGCAG
>JAFBMS010000096.1:2396855-2514355 GCA_019788955.1 Albula glossodonta | reverse complement strand
AACGGACATCTGCTGAGCCTCTTATGGGGGGGTGGGGGGGCGGTTTGGGAAGTGTACAACTTGTTGTCAACAACACTTTACCACTGCTGCTCAACATGACCCCCCCCCCCCCCCCATTCGACACGAAACCTGCCAGAGGAAAACATACCGAGTACACATAAAGGCACCCCATAGGAGACTAGGAGCATACTACACACGACTCACAGATGTTACCACGATGACAGTGACGCCCCATCTCACTCAGTCTTGGTACATGCCTTCCTGAACCTGAAGCAGAGATACTACGTTACCTTACACTAGGACCGTCAAAGGAAAAAAAAAAAAACAACAACACTCCATTGTTGGTGGGAAGATGCTTGTCGGCTTACTACGCACGGACACATTTAGAAACCGGCCAGGGATGAGGCTAAGGACTGACACTTGTACATATTTAGAAACAGGCTGATGGATGGTTAAAGGACTAATGGAGAGAGGAAGTGACCAGGAGAAAGCAGACATATGCTACCCCCCACGCAGGGGACCCTGGGAGGACTCTGATGCGAGTGTGTGTGGGAAGAGGCCAAGCCGCCAGCCTGGAACGCAGAGACAGACACACACACACACAGACGTCAGAGTCCATTGGTGGCTAACAGCCGTGAAAACAGCAACAAATAAGATGGATCTGAGAATGGCCGAGTCACATGTGACCCCGCTGACATGTAACCGTGTCTAATCTGTTTAATTTCACATCGTCCCTGCCAGAGGTACACATTATCATTATGGCGCTACTGATGGCCACATATGAGAAATGGACACACACAGGCACAGACACAGACATTCACACATCATCACACGAACACACACACACGTACAAGTGTGTGCACACGCACAGAGACACAGTGACATGCATGCACCGACACACACAGACAAATACACTCACAGAGACACAGTGACACACACGCAGACAGACACACACAGACAGACAGACAGACACGGAGACACACACACGCAGTACCAAGCTGCACAGGGCTCCGTCAGCCGCACACCCACCCGTCTCATTCACAATGGTAGGCCTCCTCCACAGCGCATTCATAATCAATGAAGAAGCTCAATTCCAGCACCCGGTAACTACAATAAGCGCCTCTAAACCCCAGCATTCCTACATTAAACAGAGTCAACCCCGCTCCTGGGAGGTGACTCACTGCGCCCGTCCTTCACGTAGCGCCGCACACCCCCACACAGGTGAGAGTGCCCCGCACACATGGGCACAGGTAAGAGTGCCCCGCACAAACACTTCCGCTAACGACACTGCCGCCATCGCCACCACTCACAACAGCCAGACAAAATGGTGGCCGCTGTGCCTACAATGTCTGGCCTTGTTAAAAGTGTGTGAAAGATAAGGCCCTTTACAGTCTGTGTGTACCATGGGGAATGGAGGGAGGAGAGAGGGAGGGAGGGTGAATGGGTGGTTTAAAGGTTTCACATACCAGAAACAATGGTGCCCATTCAAATGTAAAGGCCTGGCGTGGTGTGAATATCAGGCACTGGCGTTTGAGTGCGAGAAGTAGCGTTAGCGCATGGCGGAGCACCCCTGAGGCGCCCTGTTCACCTCCACCGAGCTGTGTTTGCCTGCTCCCATGCCCCCCCCGGGACAGCCTGTTTCACTGTTTACCCCTACCAAACATGGGCCCCTTCACCCAGGCACCTAAACCCCCCCCCCCCAATTCTCAGCAGTCACTCAACTGAGCACTAACAACCTGACAACCACAGAGGGTTGGAGTGGGGGGGGGGGTGGTGGTCATAAACTTCTCACCTTCAACCCCTCCACTTCTGTGTGTCAGTCTGCCAAATGCAGCTTGTTTCAAAATAGGAAATATTTTCAATAAAATCAGGACTACCATTTTACCAGGCCCTAACACTACAGGATCCAAAGCTACCAGGCTACTTTCATCTGGATTCATCATGAAGAAGGCGTTTTTTTTTTTAATCCACGGTCAAGTGTTGACATGTACGTTCCTGCCTTCTTCGCCTGAATCTCACAGACTTGCTTATTCGTTTGGCTCACACAGACGTACCATTTTCACTGCACGGCTGATGAAGCAAACATAGACAAAACATGCACGTTCATTCCCGTCAAATGAACCGATGCAGGTCACAAATAAGCTTCTGCTCAGTGATGGAGGTTACGAAGAGCACACAGAATCAAGAAACGTATAACTGACTGACTTTAAACACAAATTCATAAGTCTGTTAGTTATAGCCTAATTCAACTCCATTAGAAATAGAATATCTGTGTACCACGGAGTACAAATCTCTGCTTAGCGCTGACAGCAAAAGCTGTTGCACATAGCTAGTGCAACAACCAAGCATCTCAGCAACTACAGGCTGTTCCCCACACCCCTATCATACCACATGTTCAAAACCAAGCTTTATTTATGCCATTTCCAACAATGTAACACACTGTCATGTAGAAACAGTGAAGTGCTTTGAATCAGTGGTGTGCTCAAGAAGTCATGGAAAAAAATGACATCAGAAGGATTCAGCGATTCACCGCTCACCATGACCCAGAGACTGATTAAAGACGATGTTATAAAACCATAAAGCAAGAGCAAGGGTCTCCACACAGCTGGAGAGGCTTACTGTAGGAGCGACGTCAAACCCCAGCCACAGAGAAATCTACCCCTTAAACCAGGGAGGAACCAAAGACGACTCTTGAGGAGGTGAAAGCCTGGCCAGCGCTTGGGAGAAAATTCAGTTCTGAAAACACTCCGCAACAAATACATTCATAACTGTTTGAGAGTGAAAAAAAATGAAAGAAGAGAAAAAAAAAAAAAAAAAAAAAGGGTCACTACTAAAATTTGGGGAAAAGTGGCAGAGAGGAGCCTTAAAAAAATGGTCAGCTCTGAGTGCTTTCCTGCCCTCTACCACAAGGGCAAGCCTGCCCCACCAGTCTGGAAGCCATATTTGTCATCTGGCTGTGTGCTATTCTTTCCAAAGCGTCATAAGAGAGGGGGCGCAGTCAAGGACCTAGTTTATCATTTACCCAAAGCGGACAACTTCACACTCACTCTCACTTTCACTCTCGCGCTCTCTCTCTCTCTCTCGCCGGTGAGTCACAGGGCCGAGGAGACAGCCAAAACCTCGCCACGGTTTCACGCGGTTACAGGGTTACGCTAAACATATGCAGCCTGCTTCTCTTCAGCCCGCGGCAAAAGAGCAAAATAACAGGTAAACAAATGGGAAATAAAGGAGAGAACTAGTTAGGGAATAGGAGGAGAAGGGGGGGGAGAAAGGGGAAAAGGAGGGGCAGTCAGATTCAGCGCACGTTTTTGTTTATGTTTGCTTAGTTTTTTAAAACATTGCCATTTAGCAGACACTCATTCAGAGTGACTTGCAGGTTACCTATGAGACACCGTATGTTTACATAGCTGGATATTACACTGAAGTGATTCAGGTGAATTACCTTATGCTTAAGGGTATAATGACTGGCCCTTAGCTGGGAATCGAACCTGCAACCTCTGAGTTATACAACCATCTCCCCAACCATTATGCTACACAACTTGGAAGAGATTTTGTCAATGGGGTGCTGTGCATGTTGGACTGGGCTACTGGCAGAAGGACTGGCAGATATGGTGCGTTGCTAAAAATGAAACAGGCCTACGGGAGCTGCAGAGGGACATTCAGCTGCTGACACGCAGAAAGACGACTGACGTTGTACAGATGGTCAGAGACAAGGGCCAGCCAACCGCCAAGCCTAGTGCTTCCTCAAAAGCTCGTCCCTACAAAAAAAAAGAAAAAAGAAGCCCCAACGGACGCTTCCAATTTTCCATCGCCTGTCTGTCATGTATACTTCCAAACAGCAAATAATTTCATGGTTAACAGATCAGGGGGAAATTTGAATCGCATCACAATAACGCTAAAAGCTACTGTCAGCACATGCTGTAATTCCTCCGCTGATATTCCACGCATAGCAGGCTGCAGCTGTGTGGTTTTCCCAGCCCCCCACCCCTCCAACCCCCCCACGCCACACTGGCATTTCAGCAAAATCAAAATGACACATTCCAGATTCGCCCAGACCGGACTCTGAGCCACGTGTGCTCGGAATACTAAGCGCGGTCGGACGACGAGCTAATTTCTCAAATCCACGCTGCCGTTTTTTTTTTTTTTTCTTCAGTGTCCTCTGTGCAAGTGGGACAAATCCAGCAGATAGCACAAGACTTGGCATCGCAACACACTGTTTTATAGAGGCGCAGGCTTGCCTCCACAGCCTCTAGATAGGGGAGTTCACATTTTTAAACACCTACCCACAACACACCAAGCTACTCAATTGACACAGGTTTTTGCAATGCTAATGGCTTAGTATGGTTTCTCCTCACTGCCTCCAAACCTATTGCCTGCAATTTCCTAAGTTGCTGTATATGAAAAATGTGTAAAATTCCAAGGCCAAAATGTACAAGTCAATACAAGGTCACATAAACACTGCAGCTGAAACACTTTGAAGATTATGACCTATAACTATTGATCACACAAGATAAACTACACATGCACAGACATTAACTCATCAACCAACATTCACTCTGCTCACAACCTTTGGCTTGGATAATCAATGGCTTGTGCAATGAGATTGTTGTTTTTAGCCAGCATCTGCTAAACCAGTGGCTCTGTGGTTAAAATTCCACCAGTTGAGTGGGCGCTAAAACGAGATGGAATTCTTTGAGCGTTACACGCGTTACTGCCCACCGGAGCGCCCCCACTCACCTTGCAGCGGTAACTAATGTTTGTTAATGAATGTGCACCGCGCTAAGCAGGCAGCGCCTTCCTGTCTCTCTGTGTGCGGCCATCCTCGCGGCCTTCTTCACCACACAATTAGCCTCCCATGGCCTCACTGCGGCTACCACACGTTGCCGTGATGACTCATTAAAGCTACAGAAAAACTTTGCAGGGCACCACTGGTGACTGACAGCACAGACTGTCACACCTCCATTCAACACAAAGCCAATGCTTGGAGAACAGCTCGGACGACAACGGAGCTTCCCCACCAAACGTTACTGAGGAAGAAGGACAGTCACCACCTCTTAAGTCTGGAACAAAATGGCTGACGATAAACTGGCCTTCACTGAATCGGATGAAATGAGAAACACATTTCCACAAATGAATCTGCATTATTCGCAACACTAGATTTTGAATATTTCCAGACAAAAAGTAATATCACATTAGAGGCATAATTTTAAAAAAGGAGGTGTTAAACTCATGTCTTGAAGGTTTCCTGCTCAACAACAGCTAACTTAGGCCCAGGAAACAAGCTGATCTATCGATTTCTCCCCTTCAGTGCAAAACCTCACCAGAATGCAGAAGATGCTCTGCCCCTGCAGGACTGGACTGTGACACCAGTGATTTAAAACTGCAACCCATGCTACGGTTACTCTCCAATCCATTTCACCAGCACCCAAAGCCTTGTTAAGCTGTACTCCACTCAGCTAACGTAGCTTGTACGCACGTACGCTAAACTGCTCTGCTCTGCTAACACCTGCGTTTATGCTTCACCAACTGTTGATATTAATGAGTTCCAGGAGTCTCGAGCTCTCAAACAGCCTCTCCTCAAACTCGTCTTCCTGAAGCAGGTCATTTTAGGTCTGTTTGCACCTCTTTCTTCCTCCTCCTTCTTCTTCTTCTTTCCAGTGTGGGCAAGACAATCTGTGAAACAGCAGTGCATCTAATCTAAGCTGTGATCGAGCACTTGTGCCCAAACCACAGGCGGTGTTTTTGCAGTACAAGTTGTCCATTCTCAAAATTACAGCTGTTTCTGCCAGTCTCGGTTCCACCTTTGCATCTATAATCAAGGCACCCCACCTGAACTCATTTTGGAAGATGCAGGGGCGTTAAAAAGATAATGCCAAAGTGCTTTTTTGAGATTAACAAACACCATCCCTGTGGATGTTCTCTGTTGAAAATGCATTAAACAGTGCCAGAATGTAGCCTGACGGCCCCCCTCCCCCCAAAAAAAAAAAAAAAAAAAAAAAACACATGGCGATTTTGTATTGTTGAGCACCAGAGAAAATATCACTTTTGCAAACTAGTGGGCACTGGTTTAAAGCACAATTGCTAAAGTGTAACAGACCGAACACCATCTCTGCTAATTTAGACAACGGTAATGGAGGCAAGGAAGGGTGAGACAATCACCGGCATGTCCATCACTCAGTGCAACGAGCCCAGCAGAAATGTTCAATTTTCAGTTCCAGGGCTGTTTTAAGGCAGATTAAGGCTTTGGGTTTCAAAAACAGCTGTGCGGTCATGATACTGCAGGTTCACAGTCTAGGATACATTTAAAAAACACTACGAGACCAGCACTGTCTCAAAGCTGCATTCCAAAACAACAAAAAAAAAAAAAAAAAAAAGAGAAAAGCAAGACCACCTCTTACTGCCTCAACATGTTAAGTTTGCTGCAATCCAAAGAATGTGTAGGGGAAACCAAGTCAGGGGAAGACGATCCATTAGGGATATATCACCAGCAACCTGAGTGCCTTTGATTACACCTGACACCTAACACACTCAACAGTGTTTCTCTGAGTGTAGATCACAGATAAATAAACAGATAAGGAGGGGAAAACACTACAATATAAAGCTGGCTGCGTAAAGATCTGCTGCATACTGGCTCCCTGTTTCCATGAGATCTGTGTGCCATTGGAAAGATCTTCTGTGGTTTTTCCCCCTTTTTCCACACATGATCAATGAAATTAAGTCAAAACCATTTACAGCTCTTTATTACAGCTATATTTTCACCAGTAAACCACAGATCATTTCATTTTATCAGCTACGAGGGGGGAAAAACATGAATGTAGTTGCTATCGATTCCAGACAGAACCTCTGGTTATTTACAACCAATCTGGCAACAAACTACGTTTAAACTGCTACTGGAATGCAGTGAAGCACAATGCTGAGTTGCAGACAGACAGACAGACAGCACCTAAAATACTGACAGCTTACACAAAGGAAGGACAAAATCCCAGTGTTTGAGTAAGGGAGTTCTACCTGCATGTATTCACTCAGCCAGTGGTTCTGTCATCGGAACTAAGGTCTAATCTCTTACATGTGACAGTGAAACAGAGGCGTCTCCTCACTCTCTCTCTCATGAAGGGAATCATGGTATTAATAATCATTTCTGTGTTACTATGAGGGGACTGCATCACTAGAGGAGTCCTGGTCGTTGCACAGGAGGCATACCGCTGCAGTAGATGTTTTCACACAACGCCCAGTTCCAAGAGGATCAGCTACAGTGACTGTTACCATTTCCCAACAAATAATATATAGTCAGCAAGTCTAACCACAAGTCCAATGCAGGTATACAGTTTAAAGAAGGCAGATGGACAGATGGCTGTACTGCATGTAAAAACACTCGACATGCACGCCTCAGCAAATAGCTTAACGAAGCCAGCACACCTTGACAGTGATTGGGCCTCTCTGCGCTCCTGTCAGGTATAGCAGGTGATGCACAGTTTCCATTGACTCATGAAGTTGGTGGGACAGGTACGTAACGGCTGTATCAGGTCGAATAAAGCGGACGAGCCGGTGTGACGTCACCAGACAGGAATGCATGTGCTGAAATGTGAGACCCTGCGCACAACCTTGGGACCAATTAGGGTTGCTGCCCCCAGGGGTCAAAGTTTAAGAGCCAATAAGAGCTCTGGAGGACTGTGAAAAAAACGTGAAGTCCCTGTGTGTTTGAGTTCCAGTGTGAATACCCATAAGAGTGGATACACAGCTACAGCAGGCAATCATTGCAGGACCATGGCAGGAACAGACCAACAACACTCTCCCATAATCCTTGCTTTCTGGAAGCAAAGCTAACAGGTAAAAGTCAAATGTTTGCATTCCCTAAAAATCATTTGTGTGTGTGTGTGTGTGTGTTGCTCTTTGGTTTACTCCCCCGCTTGCCCTTTCCAAAGTGCATAAACAGAGGGAAGCATGCTAACATATCCAAAAACATGCCATTACCAGCCCAAGAGTGCCTTTCTCAGAAGAGAAACAAATCAGCAACACCTGACAACTGCTACAATGGGACCCAAGTCACAAAAACACTGAAGACATGTTGTTCCAAAAGCACGCAGACATAGGATGGGCTTTTTAAAAAATAAGTTAAAAAAAAACGGCAGATAACCGACAGCTCGAAACCCACCCCCATAAAGAACATGATTTTTGTTTGAATGAAAGATCAAAGCGTGCCCAGGCTCCTTGTTCCTAAGAGAGAGAGCTGGATCTTTCAACTGCATTCCAACCCCCTGATGCGGCCCAAAATTACAGCAGAGACTCTGAACCAAATGTTTTCACCTGAGCTGGCGTGCCGTGCTGGGGAGCCGTGCGGGAGCGCCGTGCGGAGCCGTGCACATTTTAAATGCCCTCCACAACCTGCCCGCTGTGTTACTATGCAAAGCAGACCGAGGCATGGTCAAAAACAAGGCGCACAATACAGAGTACAAAGAACACTTCATTTTACAATAAAGGCGTTCTAGTCGATAGATTAGGTCTATGCCATTATTCGTCCTATTATTATTATTATTATTTATAATAGTTTAACAGAGTTGTATTTTTTGTCTCTCAGAGTCATACTGCCGTTGTCAAAGCAAATAGATTTCACCCAGCTACAGACCCATAAATTGTAATGTTAAGACACTTGGAGAACGGTATCTTATTTCTCCCAGTGGCGGTCCCGTGCTCTTTGATATTTCCCATAAGAAATCATGAATACTCTAAATATGTTAAGTGCGCTAAATGGGCAAAATATAACGTTTTCATTGAACCTACCAGACAAAATAAAACAACGGTGCGACAGGAAAATGAGGACTACATTTGTAAGACATGAGTACTCTCGGTTCGGCTTCTTTAAATCTACTAAATTGATCAGGTCTTTGTAAAATAAAAAGCCGAGCGTCTGAGTTCCATTTCTTAAGTTTCATTCACAGCGAATTAGTTAATAAATAATAATAAAAAAACAATCGCTTGCTGCACTGGAGACTGGAGAATACCACCGCTGTTGCTCTACCAAATGTCTTAAAAAGGGATTTGTTTCGTCGTCATAAATTCAGTACAAAGTTATTTCAGTGATGTACTACAGAAGAAGAAAATCTGGAGACATATATGCTTATGTAAGACTGGACCGAAGAAAATGCTCAGCTCTACAAATAGCACGTCAGCACTGACGAAAGATCAATCTCTTTGTAACATTGCTCCCGAAATTGCTGTTCCATAGTTTTCTGTCCGTTAATTTGCGTATTGTCTTCCTGTGACCCATTTTCATAAAATTCCTTTGGGCTCCAAATTTCGTTTTCATCTAAACCGGGATTCGAATATCTAAAAACCCTAAAAAACATGTTAATGTGAAATACTTTGTACAAATCAGCCGAAACCGACCCCCCCCCTCAATTGCACATCAACTGAAACGGGTCAGTACATTAAATATGCCCCTAAATAAAAAGTGTGAATGTGTGACAGAAACGTGATTAAAATCCACAGTGGACAGCCGGGCGGCCGGCCGTGGGACAGACCGACGCATGAAACAGTCGCTGGCTATCTGTCAAACGTTTGCTTCATTTTATTCGGCTGTACATATCATTTGGGCGACAGCATGACGTCTCCGCCAATTGAAAGATTAAAAACGTTTCCATGGAGAATAGTACGTGGGTAAAATAACAAAATGATCTACACACCAACACGTCCATATTATTTGCTATGCGTTCGCATGCTGTATTTATTTTTTATTATTATTATTACGCATTGCACTCAAGCGATGTGTGCTTCTGAACCCTTCTGCGCCCACATAGTGAATAATGTGGCCAGCTTGCTAGCTACAAGCGTTACTGTATAGTTACCTGTCCTTTCCCATTTTCTATCGCTAGCCAACGCTAGCTCCCAATACCACCCTCACCCACTCGCCCTGCAAGCACACACAGATACCAGCGACTTGCGTCTAAGTCTTAGAAAATAATTAGCCAGACAACTAACTATAATTACCCATGTTGATTGACATACATTGCGTGCTGCATATTAAAATAAATAAGTTCCAACCAGTGAGTTAACATACTGCCTGGCGAGCAAGCCAAGTTAGTCACCCCGAGCGCACGCAAGTTTCAGAGCAGTTGGCTTGATGCAGGTTGTCGGGCTCGGGTCGAGCAGGCAGAGAGAGAGAGCATTTACTTTGGGTAACCCTATCCAGCGCTAGTTGGGAAGCCATGGGACAAAGTGTATACCGACACAAAAACACAGCTTTATCATTAACCAAAACACACAATCAGCATTTACACCAATTCCAGTACACTAGCAGGAGCGTTAGAGAAAATGCATTAATTACCATACGGGGCAGCAGAATATTTAGAAGTCTTGGTGCGTCCATAGCCTGTCAAACCCCTGCTAAGACAGCTAGCGAGACAGCTCACTAAGCCGGTTAAAATCACACCGCACGGGTAGCGTTAGGTGGCAGGCGAAAGTTCCTAGCGAGCTCAACTGATTTGTTTCCCAAAACAAGCCCGGTCTCCGGCCAGCTGTGATAACCAAACTAGCTGTTTATTCTTAGATCAGTTACGACATTGTAGCTGGCTGGCGACGTTAATAGCCCTGAATGTAAATGCTCAACTTGCCAGTCAAATAGCTAACGTTACCGACCACCAATGCCAGAGAACTTGCCAGGGACCAACCAAGGCCCCTTTTCCGTCCATGTTAAATGTAATAAAAAGCCATAAACCTACCAAGGCTGGTTATATATGCGAGGAAAATTATAATCTTTTTAGACAAAGCTGGAGAACAAAGGCGTTTTAATATAAAATCAAGCATACCGCTGGTCAACCAAAACATAATCACCTAACGTTAGCTGGCTAACCGGCGAGTGGGGTACGAAACCTCACCAAGTTTTCTTGTCAGCGCGCTTCAATCGAGACAAGAGTTAACTAGTTAGTCAGATCCAACTCTCCCTATGCACCTGTTTCGATCGTCAAAAATAAGACAGCCGTTTGCTGGCTAGCTATCTGGCTAATTAGCGAGCTAGCGGCTTTAGCTGGCTGAGAATAGATGCCAACCTTAACGTTACTCTGCTGCTCGCAAACGCTGGAAACGAAATTAACTACATACACAGCCAGGGCTACATAACTTGATTTGCAAAAATGCTTACCTCGTAGCACGTCAATATCACATCATGCACATTCAATAGCGCATTATATTTTGAGTGTGTTTCCAGCTGTCTCCCTGTTTGTATCCACAGAGAGGAGGCGAAGATTTCTCCCACTCTCCTTGAATTCTCTCCTATCTACAAATAGCACACTTCACTGGAGGGAGAGGCGACAGGCTCGACAAGTCGATCTTCGAGACGATATCGCCACATAGACAAGAGAGAGGCACACCAAAGGTCTCAAATGTTACATAGAAACAAAGCACTAACCGTTGCCGTTAAAGGATTGTATTCCTTCAGTTCCTCTTCGATTTCATTGTCATGCAGGCGAAGGAAGAGGGGGAAAAAAAAAAAGTTCCACAGACCAAAGCGATGAAATGCTTTCTTCGCTGGTTAGCTGGCTAACGTGTGACGGCGGCCCTCGGTCGTACCTTCCGGGTATTGCTATTGGTGTGGCAGCTCTGCTAGCGAGCCAGCTAATTATAATATGAGACAATCTCGCAACACTGCCTCCGAGCGAAGGATACGCCAATGGAAACACCGCTACAGAAAAAGACACGGTGGTTGATTACTACCCCTTCTTTGGCTGCTATAATTGGGGGAGCGAAAAAAAAATCAAAGGAAAAAAAAAGGAAAGCAAGAGAGCGAAGGGCAATCACCTGACGGGATTAACCAAACAACAAAAAAACCAAGTCGCTTTGACTTATCTGTAATTAATTAACAAGGTAGCATAAGGCAGTGCAACTACCTACACTTCACAGCTCCCGTCCTGTGTCATGATGTGATACTGCTAGCTGGTACTACAGAACCGCGTGTCGTTCATCCAGGACTCCTCCCTCCAAAATAACCTCCTCGGTTCTCCTCGGAAGAAGGGGAAAAGCAGTTATCTTTCTTCTTGTCATTACTCCACCCCTTTCTGCTTCCCTCCACCTTCCTCCATCAGTCCGCCTTTTGTGGGTTATTTTACTCCAAGGTATTGATGAAAAACAAATCACAACTTAGTTTGTACGCAGTACCAGGAGATGCCAGGGACGGTGAAAAAGAGGACCTGACTAGGTTGGTTAAAACTTTCCTCTGTTTTAGCTGTGACTAGATATTCTGCTAAGCCTCGCCTCCATGTGGAACCTCGCTAGCCGACTACAATAAGTATGTCCAGTGGGGAATTGGAAGCCGTCTTTTTCCCTTTCTTTTTCCAATTCTGTTCCCGCCGTCATCAGTATTTTTAACAAAGAGTGTGGCACAAAGCCACCTCCCCTTCCCCTGCCAGGGCGAGTGCGGTTTCTCTAACCACGCTGTGTTGCCATGGCGATCAAACAAAAGCATTTTTTCATTGCGGCCGAATTCCTCGGAACATTGAGGTATTGAGTTCTGCGCTCCTCGCCTGCGCTGTGTGGGAGAGCGCAGCGCAACCTAAACAGATTGGGACGCGTTCGTATAAAAGTGATGTTGGCTTGTCTCAAAACCGATGCTGCCACGAATCGGTCACAGAATGCTCGTTGCCGACTTGTTTTAAGGTGAACTATTAATATTGCTCTCTAAAAGTTTTAATATACAAGATTCCCATTGTGGTTGATTAATGGGGGTGCAGTGGAGATAACCTCATACTCACACTTAGAGAAAACTCAATCTGAACACAGTAGCTGTGCCTACTGTGCCTTACAACTGCAGTGCAGAGGCAGACGGTCTGTCTGGTGGAATAGATTTGGAAACAGCCACACACACTTAAAATATATATATATATATAATAGAGAGAGAAACTAATCACATATCTTATTATAGTCAGAATAATAACCTGACTTGATAAAATTCTTAACAATTGCGGTTAACTTCTCCCTCTGGTCATTCTCACCGACAAAATTAACATATTTCCTTCATAAACCCTTGCAAATAAAGCATCGATGTCGCTGGAGGAGCTTAGACTTAATTAAGTATACATTACTAGAAGTGTAAATCATAAAATTGGCCTGTTATCATCTTTTGTCTTGCACTAATTAGGTGGCCATAATCTCAAAAGGGAACTAGCTCTTGGGGTTTGTGATTTACAGTTAAAGGTTACTTACTGTTTCCTAATCCTTCATTGCCTCCTGACATTACAGGACCAGGGAATGATGTTCTGTGGCCAGCTATGAATGAGTCATAAACGTCACTCACAGATGGTATATTTACCCTCTGAATGGGCACGTGTGATATGGGGTCACATGGCGGTAGTCAGTAATGCAGTGGAGGAGCTAGACCTGTAATGGTGGTGAGATTTGATTCTGGCATAAGCTCTTGTGCTTGCAAAATATTGCCATGTATAAGATATGAGGGTAATTATGATATGAATTTGATAAACACAAAGAAGCTTCAGATGCTGTTTGAAAGCCACCGAGTCACAAATCATTTTGATGATTGCAGTGTTTATTTAATTATTTCCCAGTCGGTTTTTGTGGTAAAGATCTGGAGTTTTTCTTCCTCCTTTTACCTTTTTGTTGGGCAAAGCGTTGTTTTTTTCCAGTCCTATTACAATTTTATTATTTATTTATTTTTATTGTTCTATTTTTTTCCACTGGAGTGGATAGCGTAAAGCCATGTTGAGGTACAGTGGCTGACATGGCCTCATTAATCCACGAGGATGGCTGACATTGTCCTTCACATGCAAGGACAAGCTGACATGGGCCTCTCTTATGCACATGTGCCAGTGCCGCTCACCATAAAGCAATTACCCCACATTCATTTCAGCACACTTATTCACTAGCATGCACAGGGACAGCAACAGGGAAACAAGGAAAAAAGAAGTTTAACAGCATACTTTGTGTACTGTATTCTGCTGCTGTTCAATGTCAGCCCTGAATTTATCTCTCAAAGCAACAGTTATCTGATACACTAATCATATTTCCCTCTAAAGGTCCAGGTCAAGAGCAGCTCTCAGATTGCAAGGATACGACCCTGTCCATTTATACAGGGAATAAATAAATAAATATATAAATAGAAATTATTATGGGTACATTAAACAGAGGGGGCCTGAGGGTCACTTACATGCACAGTCATGGCTGTTCTCTCCACGCCCGTCCTCCATTAGAGTTTCATTTTGACAGCAAACCGCAAAGCAATTACACCAGAAAGGGATAACAGTGGCCACTCTACATGCTAATGAAGATTATTAATTGGATAGCCCCATTATTTTTTTTTTGCCAAGTCTTGAACTTTCCAGCCTAAAATGCACTTGTATCGGCCATTTTTTTTGTCTGATAGCCATTTTCACAAGAGAGCAAAACTATATAGGTCTTTGCTGTATCTCCCCTTTAATAGTCTACCTTGGAGTAATCAATAACCAACAATTTCTGGATATAAACTGGGCTTTCTAAGAGAGAGCCTGGGGTGGCCATTTTGGATCAATAAGGGCCAACTTTAATTAGGTCAGCATCCCTGGCAGTGTCTGTTCTGTTATTTTATAGGAAATAATCCTAAATCTGAGAGATAAAAGATTGATGACTGTAAGATTGCTTTTCCACGCAGAATACCTCATCCATCGTATTGTCACAGAGGAATGGGATTTTAACACAAAAAATAAATATCAGTGAAACACAAATCATTTGCGTACATATAATAAATAAGCCAACAGATTTCCACTATTAGCTGTAGAACGGGCGGACTCACTACTGTGTGGGTCATATGTATTTTTTCCAACGGTGTATTCCTTTTATTACACTTAAATGTGGCATTACTACGAAAAAAAAAGAAATAATGAGGCAATGTATTTTTCCATTTTTATTTTGCAAAGTTTCATACTGCAGGATCAAAAGCTGCACATGACGTAAAGGAGGAGACACACTGTTCCCTGGTCTCTGTGCACTTTCCCGAGCTCAGCATGCTTCGTTAAATTGTTATGGACTGTCAATCAACTGGCGGACAAAGGTTGTTTATACATTCGCTCATAGCAGCAGGATTAGGGTGTGTCACATCTGAACAGGGATTCAGATTGAGGGCAGACTGAGTGAAGCATGACCCTCTCACTTTCTCTAACACGAAGGCCCCACGTGTGGAGCCTCAGCCCCAAGTCACATGCATCCCAGATCCATTAAAGGAGTACTATATTTCATATTTAAGCTGCATGGGGAGGAAGTGGTCATAGCACATAGAAGTGTGCGATATATAGTTCAGCTCAGCATGGTGCCAAGGAAGTCAGAATAAATCCATCTGAGTGTGTCTAATTCAAAGCGACAACACAAACTTACTGGCAACAGTGACGTCTGCATCCTTTCAGCTTTGTGCATCTTTTTTTTTTTTTTTTTGCACCTTGGTTTCGAGAAAATACAGCAAAAAACAACGGCGGCTATGGAGTTCATGAAATCCATTTTGTCTTAGGGAATTTGTTTCTCATAAGGTCCTCCATTTATTTGTTTGTATTGACAGGTCTCTAGGGAGAAAGTGAAAAAAAAAAGTGTTGGTGCTGGGCTGAGATGTGAAACCGACCGCACACTGAAAGACACACTGATGATTTGGATCTACCTTGATCTCTAATACGCACGTCAAGCATTCATAAGCTTTTCGGCTGTCAGCGTGCAGGCAGAAAGAACATCGCTTGCATTCCTGCGACGTAACACGTGGCGGCTTTCACCTCAGTGAATAAAGTAATTGTAACATCAGACATCTTCAGCTTGTGTTTCTTGAATTTTGCATTGATTTGTGCCCTGGAGGGGGGAGGGTCTGTGAGCGAAGTCTGAAGCGTTTCATGTGTTCTGCTTTACATAAACCCTTTCTAATAAAGGGCATAATAAAATCAACACAATACAGCCCAGATCAATATTCCTAGCAATAACAATATTTTTAGCTCACCATGCAGTTGGTCAGCAATAGTAAACAGGTATGGTTCGTATCCTGAGCCTAATCAAAGTCTGTCATTATTCTAATATGAATACAGTAATCTCTTTATCTAGGCGATGATGTTAAGCTACTTAAGTAATAAATACTGCTAGCAATGTATACTGCTGGGCCCATGCATTTTGGAAATCCACAGTAATTGGCCAGAATGAATGACATGCAGTGTGGAGCGATTCTGTTTTATTCAAAAACCAATGAGCAACGTTACCCTGAGGCTTGTAATTAAACTGACAAAGGGACTTGTTAACGGATATGTCCCGGGCTAATTATTTTTGGGTGAGCAGATTCATATGAGAACAGGACATCACCGCCTCCTGGCCTTGACATTGGTCTGGGCGTCTGCGCTAACAGAGAAAAGTTGCCAGGCACAAATGGCCACAGTTGACATAAGACAAAATGTGTTTTCGAATGTGCATTCAAAAGTACCTCGACTTTTGAGGCACTGGGTTGTTTTTGCATGTGAAATGAAATGGGAAGCATGCGAGACTAAGTCTCAGTGTATTATTTCCAGGGAACAAACATCGGCTATTGACATACATTGAGCTGCCCATGGTGAGAAGACAAGAGAGAGGAAGGGGATTAGCAATTTAAAAGAGCGACAGATAGGGAGCATGCTGGCTGCTGTTGTCTTGTATGAGCTTTTACTGTATGATTTTCAGTCTGAAGAGTAGTGCTTTAGTCTAATTAACTTAGAACTGAAACACCTCCATTTTATTCTTTCTGATTCTACAGGGGGTAAAAAAAGTAGTGAATATTCTATATGGTGTTTTTTAAGTTCACTCCTCAATCCATATGAAAGAAAGTTCTTCAACGAAGTAGCATTTTTTTTATGGAGTAACACATTTTCTGTCACTGCTCCTTCCATCTCTTCTCAAATGAATGGAGGGTAGAATACATTAATTATATGTCAGGAAAGCCTGGTATGTGCATGGCTTTGATAGCTCTGATTTGTGCTACAATAAAAGCAGCATGCACTTTGCCAATCTGCAGGCAGTCACAGGCATTTTTTTATTATGGGCTGCACGGTCACAGTTGCCACGGATGCTGAAAATGTCAATGAAAACTGACAGATTGCGGTGGCTGATAAGGGGGGGAATGTAAGACTATCAGTAAAAAGGCCTCTGAGCAAAAAAAAAAAAAATCAGAGCTCCAACTCATTCCCCATGAAACCCAGCTCCACAAACACACAGCCCGGCCTGGCCACGGCCCAGGAGCCCGAAATAATCCCTGAAAATAAGTGACAGGAGGACATAACTGTTCATTTGTAGGAAAAAACATGAAATATGAACAGAAGTATTTATTCCAGCAAAAAAAATAAACAAACAACCTCTGTAAATGTGTAGGATGTTCAGCTTTAACATACATCTTCAATGGCTACTTTCTGTGAATATTTAGGTACGTAGAGCGGAGATGTTAAATTCAAATACAGCCTGTGGGAGGATGTAGGCATTATCTTTCCTTCGAGTGGAAGCCATTTTAAAATATAATTGGGCTTATAAGATTATTACCATTTAAGCTTTGTTAAACCAACACTGGCAGAACAAGTCGACACAATTCAGGCAGGCAGGGGGATTTTATTCAAGCATCAAAAAGAGGTGTGCATTTTTTTACAAGAACACAAAATGAACAAACCAATATCATAACATCATTGAGCATGTAAAAATTGATCTTTGTTCATCCATTTCATCTTGGAATGGATTGAAACTGTATTGTTTTAATGTGATTCACAGAACAATCAGATAGAACATTTCCACACAAACGCTGTTTGGCTTTATTGCTCTGTCAGGTGTTTCCCTCAGCTCGTGTGGGTTGACCAGAAGATCTGAGGATTTATGTGTTGTGTTCTCATTGCAGCAGCCCGTCCAAACACCATTGTATTTTTGTAATTAGGTGAATGTAAAATAAGCATTTCTACAGCCTCAGGGTGTGGGAAAACAAAATAAATGTGTTCCTCAGATCGCATGCCTGAATCACCATTAAAAGTGTAACTTTTATTTGTATCCCTTGCTCATTGCTGTAATTAACAGAATAGTAGTATTTCAGAGGTACTAAACTCAGAGTTACAAAAAACACTGGCTAGCTGAATATGTTATAAACCTGGATGCTGAATTTTATCATTCCTTCAACAAGGTGAGCATCAAGGTAAAATACTATCTCACCTTCCATTTACACAAGGCTGTGTCTTCTTCAGAGATTCTGAAATGTGTGCATATCTCTGAGAATAGAACATAACTTTGCCTTCATATTTATTTGTATAGTAAAGCAAGGCTTGCCTACATGCTGGTATTCATTGAACCGTATACTTCAGTTCCTGAGATATTAAGAGCTGCTAAGTGTGTTTCAATACATGCTTTTCATTTCCAATGAAGGGTGACTTACCCTGAATGACTCCTTCTGAAAAAGGTCACATTCTGTATTGATTCATTGATAGACCCACAGCTGAAAGTCCCGAACGCTGAAGAAACAAAGCCTGCGCTGTGTTAAACTGAATTTTAGCACAAAATTAATAAACTTAAACACGTTTCCAACAGGCTTAATTAATGAGGAATTTGGTTGGACTGAAAACCAGCAGACACAGGGGTACTGCAGGACGATGGGAGGAAAACCACTGATTAAGGCTATTGGAATAATTATAAAATATATGTCCCTAGGCTCTAAGTGATCTCTTTAACTCGACTATCCATATTAAGGAGGTTTTAATTATTTAATCAAACTTAAACAAAATCAAGGAAGCTGAGAATTAGCCCTAGAGTAAGAGGATATTTCTGAAAAAGAAGCTAGCTAACTACATAAATAAAATGATCACAGCTCTAAAGAGAATATCAGAGTTTTTCAACGGATCGAGTGTCCCTCCAGTTAATGAAATTAGTACCTACCCGACATAGGCGGTTGAAGAAATCGCATGAAATTACATTTTACAGCAGTCATAGCAAACCCTGCATCAGGGCTCAGATACGGCCCATCTTTTCCTTTTGAATCCACTCCACAATTTCTCTAACCTACACCAGTTACTAGACTGCAAATTTCCCTCTGATTAAATTTGGGAATATTAAAATGAATGTAGTGCTGTTTAATCGCTCTGTGAAGTGCTCTCCAAGCAGTTAAAAAAAACCCTGACCATCCTCATGATCACTGCGCAGTGCTGGTGAGTTTGTTTTGAATTCTTTCGTGTTGTTTGAGGTAATGAATGAGTCGCTGGGTCGTCTAGGTTTGTTTTGTGGCCCTGTTGAAATCTTTGGGCGGTGTGAAAAGAGGCTGGGGGAGAAAGGCAGAAACAGACTGTACTGTGAGACTTCCCTGTCGCTGTTTAAGCGTGTCAGAGAGCGGTCAAAAGCCAGAAAGCTCCACTTGTGAAAGAATTAAACAACTCTAATCCACCTCTGATTCTACAAAGAAACTATTTGACAAAGGGAGGGTGCTCTGTGAGTGAGGCCTCTGTAAGAGCTGTGTAGTCTACAGAACACTCTGTCTCACCAAAGCTGACAACTTCCTCCTGTGAGTTTTTAGTCAGGTTTCATCTTCCTTTTTTTCTTGTATTATTATTATTATTTTTTAATTTTTTTTTTTTTGGGAGATCGATTTGTGTCTTCATTTTTGATATCATAGATATTGACTGAAGTGAATAAATCACATTATGGATTTTTTTTTTCAAGGTCGGTCTTGAGGGAGAGGGTGTTTCAATTCAATTCGAGTTTCTGTTCTCATTAAAATAGCAATAGGAGAAAAAAAAACATTTCTAAGAGTCATGGAAGATTAACGTAGGCAGGCCAGTGTAATACACAGCACTGATGGACCTGTCTGCACACTCATTCACTCACACACGGTCTCATTCCCAGCCAATGTGAAATTACTTCCCTGGTCTTGTAATTATATTCAAATGGTACTAGTCATTCAGAATAATCTATGCCCAAAATAAACACCGCATTCCCATCAACGACTAGTAACAAAAATACAACTTGTAAGACGCTCTGTTACATGGTATCAAGCATGAAAACTCAGTTACCCTTGTTCCTATTTTAGTTCCCTTTGTCAAATTGATGAATAAAGTATTCACCAAAATTCCTTGTAATCTTATCAATTTATTTCTTTTACCCACACACAAAGTTCCTTGAAAAGGGGCCATTTCAGAGTAATATTGTATTCCCATAGCCTGATGCAACTGAGGAGCTGTCAATCAAGTATGGGAGGCAAGTGATAATTGAAAACATTTAAGTGGAGCGAAATGGCACACATGGGATTCATTTTAGCAGCCTTGTGGAAAAGTGAAGCGGCCCCTTATGAAATGTGACAGATACTATGATCATTATCGCGCTAGCTCAGACTGTGATTCCCTCTGCTTTCTGAACATTACACTACCTAAGAGATATGATAACAAGTATCCAGGCAGCAAAGTGAGAGAAGCAAGGAATGTGACAAACCTGTAATCATTCAGCCATCCCATAATTCTTTGCGATCAATGACTTCAACTGTGCAGGGGGTTCTCATAGCACGCTGCCTTCAAGAAGGGAGGATATTAGGAAACTCTATACACTTATCTCTGTCAAAGATTTCATGTATCCTGATGCATCAGTCAATCAATCAATCAATCAGCTTTTATTTGTAAAGCAAATTTCACAAACATTCGCCACAATACGCTTTACAGTAAGCCCTGGCCTGAACCCCCACAAAAGCAAGCCTGCAGCAACAGTGGCAAGGAAAAACTCCCTATGTGCAGCAGATAGGAAGAAACCCTGGGAGGAACCAGGCCTGAGAGGGGGAGCCCATCCTCCTCTGACTGGCCCAGGGTACGAGTTTATGATGACCAACATGGTCAGTAAGTCTGTTAAAATAAGTGTATATAGATGATGTTCCATTCAGTAAACAGCATGCATCTCCACGCCATCGTTTCCCTGTCTTTATTAGCCGTTTTAACTGCAGCCTCAAATATCACGGATTCAGGAAGCAAAGGAAGGGACAAAAGAAACGAGATACAAGCTGGTAAATGCATGAGTCCATCTCACCCCATTAGGAGCCATTAGTCCAGTGGTCAAGTGGTAAAAAGCTTGTTACACTTGAGTGGACCCAAAGCCTGCCATTAGCTCTGTCCTTACCCCTGCGCGCGGCGGCAGACGAGCCAGACGCAGGCCGGCTTATTGTTCCATCAAAGCACACGTCTCCTCCACTTTCTCCACTTCTGTTTTTCTTTCTCTGTTAAAAAAGAATAAAACTGCACCACAGTTCAAAGAGAGATATCACGACAAACCACCCCACCCCCCTCCAAAAAAATAGAAAAATTTACATTTTTATGATAAGAACTCAATGAATTCCTCTAAATGAGGCAAAGGGGGCTACAGTCAATCTGGGAATATGAAATTCAGTCAAAACAGACTTTACATTAAAACATAATTCGCTATGTGTAGTTTGTATTTTGCTATGTTTGAGATTGAAAAGACCACACGTTACAAATTACATATTTTCTTGCCTCCATCTAGCTCATCATTTTGCTGACCTCTTTCAAAAAGGTAAATGTCCCTTAACTCCCAAAGAGACATCTAAAATAAATAAAGAAAAGAATACAAGTTAAAGAACAGGAAAAAAGTAATCTGAAATTGTCCGAGTGTAACAGAGCTCCAAAATACCCCCCCCCACCCACCCCCCCACCACACACCTCCAGGATAGGGAACAGCTGAGCAAACACAGAGGGACACAATGGATATGACACCGTGTGATCAGGACACCACCCCCCCCCCACACACACACACGCACACACAAACCCACCCAGCTAGGCACCAGCTCTGCCTTCAAGCCAATCACAGCCAAGGAAACACTCTCTTCAGCCAATCACAATGCATCCCCACCGCTCCACAGGGGTCCTGGTCTTAGGACTGAATTATGGCAACCAGGTGCCCTGCTGCACTTCCACCAGTAGTCTAACTATGACAGGTGGCCACTCTAAGCAAAATCATTAAAATCATAATATTACACATAACACACACATACACAAGCCGTCCTCTCCCCCCATTCCCTCTCCCTCTGCACAGTTAGCCTCTAATAACCACTTTGTAGCATCCTCACTCTGCCCTGTCACATCTGGTGAAATCGTTAGGTCTATCCTTTGTCTTGACCATGGGAGTCCGACCATCCCGGCTCGAACATGTCTCTACATTTCAGCGTTATCTTTCACATTTCGTATGCATACATGTCATTGGCATGAGGGTCACAGTTCAAGTATGACAATTCAGGAAGTGAAGTGAAATTAAATTAATTGATTGAGAACAGAAATCCTCATAGAAGAGTTATGGACATTTAAAAGGAAAAAAAAATCAATCATTGGATTTCGCTTCATTTTCTGCATTGACATAATTGAAATGGAATCGACCCAAAACCCTCTTGTAACCCAATCCCCACGCCCCCATCAACAGATCACTTCAGCTGTGTAAAAAAAGATAAGAATCTGTACAGGGGGTGACAGCAGGCGTCGATCTGTTTGCAAATGAAAGGCTTGAGGACCAGAGCTACGTAACGGGGTGGGGGGGTCCACTGATCGCTGGTCTGTGACACCCCACCTGTGAGGCATCCCTCCAAACCCCCAAATGAATGAAACGGCACCTGTCCGAGATGGGGTCTGATACAGGCTCCTCCATCAGCCCCCCCTCCCCCCCCCGGCGGTATGAAGCTCTGACCCCCCAGGGACACCACAATGCTGGAATGAGCCCTGCCACTCCCCCTGTCTGTCAAAGCCCCCCCCCCCCCCCCTCCGGCTGGGAGATAACAAACCGCCCAACTTTCATCTCCTGCCATTCCCATTGCCTGCAGCCGTCCATGAGGGTCACCAGATCCGCTCTCTGTAAGGAGATGCCGTTGATCTTTTGTCTTTGTTGAATTACAAAAGCATCTTCCTTTTCAGTCACTGCCTTGGGGGAGACAGAGGGGAGGGAGGGGGAGGGGGGGGGTATGTTTTTTTTGTCCTTTTCATTCTAAGGAGTCCCCAAAAGCCACCACCTGCCTCAGAATGCAGGAAAGGGCTTCTTCAAGCTGGGGGGCCTGGAAACTCAGGGGAAGGACTGAGTAGGATCACAAGGTGTGTGTTCGGAAAAAAAAATGGCCGACTGATGGATCTATGTAAGACATTTTCCATTGACATTTACACAGTCATGTTACATTAAACACAAAGAGCCCGCTACATGCACTACACCAGTTACTGCAAGGCAGCAGCACACGCGCAGCTGCTTTCACCCGTGGCTAACGTCTTAACGATATATCATTGCGTTGCATTCACGCATTCACCAGACGCTAGTATCCTGAGCGGCTTTCACTGCTTGCATTTCACATACTACCCATTTATAAGGCTGAATATTTCCCTGAAGAAACGCAGGTGAAGTATCTTGCTCAAAGTTACAACAACAGTTGCCTACCTGCAAATCCATCCTGCAAGCCTAACACCCTGTCCATCATATAATATATATAATATTATATATGCTGGACTACATTTTCATAAGGGGTTGCTGGTAGAGGATGGTTTGGATCTCTAAGTGGGGCACAAGCTCAATGATTTGGGGAACCCCTTGTCCAGAGGTCTCTCTCCCTGGCTCCAAGGCATGGATAGGGAACTGGGACGTCACATGACGTGAAACCGAGAATGCTTTCATCATTACTTCCCTAAGAGGTCTGTTTATACCTAAACAGAAAAAACAGGCCTTCCGTCAGAAGCGGGAGTGAAAAGGGCGGGGTGAGAGGGCCGGTCACAGATGCAGAGAATGCCTTTGGAGAGCCAGGAGTCAAACAGATGGCAGCGTAGTAAACAAAACAAACAAAAACAAAAAAAATTAGAGCTTTTTTGTCCACGGAAGCCCCAGGCCTCTTGTTACGGTGGCATTCCAGCGTAATTGCAGGTAGAGACGGGCGCAGAAACATGCTGTCCCCACTCCAGGGGGGCCGTCGGGAAGGGGGACCCTGGGTCGCTTTGTGGGAATTCTCATCAGTCATTCACCAAATTAGTGTCACCCAGCATTCCATCTTGTCAAAATGGCCGCCACACCCCCCTCCCCACCTCCTTTCCTCTCCCTCCTCAGCTCTCACTCTGTATCTCCTTATGACATCACAGCCTCCCTTCTTTTTTTAAAAAAAGATGAAAAAAAGATGGCCTCCACCAGGGATGTTTGGCTGCAGGTTAAATGAGGCATGCGGTAAACTGTGAGTACACTGGCTCCAGCTAATCCTTTATTGGATTCTGTGGCAATAAAAACAACACGCTGTGAAGATTTAGCCTGGGACAGAGGGAAGGGTACCTCAGACAGGTCCCGGCCACGAAAGCTGCAATTACAATATCTGGATACAATCCTGCACACAGCCTGAGAAATGTCATTTTTAAATTAGAATTAAAAACACAAAAGTTCATTTTCTCATGGGCAATATTTTATGATACCATGTGCAAAAAGAAAAACAAATTTTAAATCGCTAATACAGATTCCAAAACCATCTACAGAAATAAACAAATTGATTTTTTCCAGAATTTCATGTATATATATATTTTACCCCTGTACCTAAAAATTAATTTATGTTTAATCTTAAATCAGATTGTAGCTGGAGCAGACGTAGAACAGTCTTTTATGCATGCCATTAGAGAAAAAAGTTTGCCACAAGTTTCTTTATTACTCATAAACTTTATGCAGTCTGGAAATGTCACATTACTGTGTTGATTGTCTTATCATCAAACACAAAGTCTTAAACAGGAAATCTTTTTTTAATAAAAGGAAAGTTACATCTGCAAATCTCATGGTGTGGAAAACTCCTCAATGCCTGGTCGATTGATTAGCCAAAAGCACTTTTGGGACAGAAAATAATTCAGTTTAAAATGCATTTATTTTCCCACCACCCACACACTCACTCACTCACTCACTCACTCACTCACTCTCTCACTCACTCACTCACTCACTCACCCACCCACCCACTCACTCACTCACTCACTCACTCACTCACTCACTCACACACACACACACTCACACACTCACTCACTCTCACACATACACACCACACACTCACACACACACACACACACACACTCTCACACATACACACACACACACACACAGCCTTTTTATAAATGCCAGCCCTGTGAGACGTGGCTTTGAAAACGTGGTGTGGAATAAGTCGAGTTTTTCCAGCAGTCCTCTCCGGCTGGCTGATATCTCTCAGTGACATTTCCAGCAGGCCAGGAGCTGTTTGCGTTTATCAGCTGTCTGATCAGTCCCCGCTCCCCAAATCTCAGCGACGCCACTCCACTCTGAGCTCCACATGCACAGCGCACAGTGCAGCCAAAAGCAATGGCAGGAGAAAAGGCAGGGAGAAACGCAGGCGAAAGGGGTGGCCATGGATATCTCCAAAACATCCTGCGCCCTTTGCCAGACTCTCAAATCCCATTGATCCCTAGAACTGGCCGTTGATAACTGATACATCAGCTGGGACCCTGAGTAACATGCCATGTGTGTTTCAAAACGACTTGGCATCAATATTGCGTTGGATGAATACAACAGCTACGTGTCCGTCATGGTTAAATTCCAATCTGTCATAAAATGAACTTTGTCCAAACACAGATGCCACACAAATCTGGGTCTGTATTTTCAAATAAATGATGGCTCCTAGCATTCAATATGATGGATTTTATTATTTGTGTGAAAGGTTAGATTGCCAAAGTATGGCACAGATTGTAAACAGTGTCAGTTTCACAAGTGACAAATTGGATATTCCATGTTGTGATTTTTACTAGTTTGTGATTTATCTAAACAGGAAATTGACTACATGGATAACAATGGATAACATTTCTGGTTCAGCTCACACGGGGATTTCAACCATTAACGTTTTTTTTGTTATTTTATGTTCATCCTTTATAATACTTAAGGCAGGAGAGGAGATTCTAGTGGCAAGACCAAGACCTTCATTGCCAAAGCGAAGACCTCATGTAGAACTGGTGCGATCTCCTTTTGATCTGATGACAATGATGTTGTGTTTTTCAGACAGGTGCAGACATGCCAGAGAGGCGGTGTGATGTCACTGTGATGGAACCCGGCAGGCCACCTGTGGAGGTGGACGGGGACACGTGGTGTTCGGCTTTCAGCAGAGCATGAATGCAGTCAGGGTAAAGAAAACATGTCACGTTCATAAAGACGGAGATCTAAGAAACAGTCAAGGGCATATGCAATTCAATCAGCACAGACTTTACGCTGTGATTCTTTGACTGTAAATGTAATATTGTTTGTTGTTTGGAATGTTCTCTTTTCATCTGAGAATAGCATGTGCCCACCAAGAGACGAAAGTCCATTTTGATCGAATTTCATGTAACTGTAAATCGACTGTACGTGTTTGACTGGATGCAGCCCAGAGCATTTTGAATGCAGCATGGGAAAAGCAGCTGAAGATACAAACCCAGACATAAGAGATGGATAGGGGGAAAATGTGACTTTACATGGAAGCGCTGTGCCAGGTTTTACAGCTGGGCTTGCAGGTTTGATTCCCAGGTAGGGTGACTGCCATTGTGCCCCGAGCAAGCCACTTGAGCAGGATTGCTTTTGTAAATATGTACCTGTGTTAATGGATAGTGTGCATAAAAATGTGTGCTGGTAGAGTTTCTCTGGATGAGAGCAGCAGCTAAATGGCTGAAGTGGCTCAACAGTAAAACGCAGTAAAAGGTGGTAATGACTCAGAGGGCTGGACTGGACAGGGGCCCCCAAAAAATGCTCATCAATGTCATCAATACACTGGGGGTGGGGTCTGGTTTCATATCTTTTCAGGGGGCCCAGAATTCCTGCCAGGGCTCCTGCACATAAGCCAGGTGCTGGTTCCAAAACCTGAAGGGGGGGGGGGTGGGCGCAAAGAGACACAGAGAGGGCACTGGTGCTGAAGGCCATGCAGACCCTGGTGCCTCCCAGGCCCAGTTTACACCCATCGTCCCCAGCAGAATGTGTGCTATTCTCACATGACCCGATACTGTACCCTGCATGTCTGCCTGTGGAGTCTTACCTACTGCTCCAGTGCCTCTGAGCCAGAGACTGTTTTAGCCACCCACATAAAGAACCCCTCCTGGGCCTACCCAAAACTGCCTCAGAAAATACATTTGCCGCAAATACATTTGGATAGATCTTTCATTAAGCACTAACAGCAAATAAGCTGTCCTTCTAAAATACTTGTAAAAGGTTTATAGTTTTCCATTGATTTGTCAGTTTTGTGCCCAAAAAAAAATAACATTTCTTCTTGTGGGCATTTAGCATAACCAAAAGCACCTTGAGCAGTATTACCTTTTCAGCTACTCTCATCTAAATACCATTCCTTAGGGTATAACGGCAGTTCCCTACCTGGGATCTGAACCAAAGTCCACGCAGGACTTTATGGAACATGTTTCATCAGGACACTGAAGCTGCTGGGAAATGTTTTATTTTTGTTTCTTCAGAAAAAAAGAATCAACCTTTTAAAGCCAACCTACAGACCATCAGGAGTATAATTCATACTTTTGAGTTAGCCTAAACGAGGGCCGGCCATTCCACACAGCGCAGCTCAGGGCCCACTCTTTATCGGGTTTTTAAGTGCCTCGTTTGTTTTTGTTTAAAGCCATCTATCGGCGTGTAAATGGCCTTCGCATGGGGGAAGAGAGTACGGAGGTGAGAGGCAGGATTTGACGAGGCTCTGTACCCAGCCTGAGTAGAGGCTGTAATCATGGTGTTCTGCAGACCTGTGCGAGGGCTGAACAGGGCCTGCTGGGTCTCTCCTTCAGGCACTCATTTACCTGCACACATAATTGCCTAAAGTGGACTCAATTCTGCCTCCATCTTCGCTGATTAAAGTTAATGCATCTTACGCACATCCCTCTCCACCAAAGCAGCGCTGCCTGCTAGGCTTTCAGTGCAGCGAGATCTGTTCAAAATGGTGGATTTTGAAAAATTCACCGCACAACAACACTTGTTTTTATCTGACATATTAATTAATTAAATTATCAAAAAAAAAGAGAGAAATAGAGTTAATTAACTGACTGGTGATTTAAAATGAAAAAAGGACAATCTGCACTGTGTGTTGATTGTCGGGGGGGGGGGGGGGGGGGGTTCTTAAACGACTTTTGAAAGATGGGGTGAGAAGAAAGTCATCTCTAAGCCTCATTACGCACTGGTTTGCAGCATCCGCATTCACAGTGACCACTTGTTAAATTAGCAGATTTCGGCCCTCCACTTTCAGACATCCGAGTGCAGGAACCCACATCTCGTGTGCAATGAGGAACTCAGGAGTTAAATATGAGCATGCAGATGGCAAAGCACTGGGCTTTAAACTGGCATTGAGTTTTAAACTGGCACATCCAAAGCCACCATAGAACAATCCAGACTAATATTCCGTGCAGAAGTCAGGGCTGAGTGCATGAATGACTGGTTTGGTTACAGACCCAATCAGCACAGTCAGCAGCCATGGAAACATAAAATATATGTATATATTCAGCTGTGTCAGTGTTTTTAATAGGGGTCCCTCATCACTGCCGGTAAAACAGTGTTTACATTGCAATGTTCACTGTACCTTTTATGTTTATTGTTTGTTTTCTTTCTAAACCAGAAGGCTGGGGCAAAAGGTGGGTAAAGGGAAGCAACAACAGCATCTATTTTCACAACTTTTATTATATATATTTGTGTGTGTGTGTGTGTGTGTGTGTGTCTGGATATGAAAAAAGTGTGGTGCAAATAAAATATGGTGCTTGAGAAACTAATGGAGTGACTTTATATGGCTCTCATAAACGACCCCACTTTTTAACAGTCCGCCATGAATTTTTAAAAAGCATAAAATGACTTTAAAATGGCAATTTGTTTGGAATTGTGGTGCACCGTCATTATATAGTTTGAAATATAAAGACAGGGTGGGGGGGGGGAGGGGGTGAAATAAATGAGGTGTGCTCAAATGTGCGCCCCAAAATAAGGTCCTGTGCATGAGGAGACACAATAACGGCCTGTTTGGATGCCATTAGCTCCGCGCTCGTTCATCCGCGCGGCCGTTATACGGCGGCTGATCCGAAAATGTTCCACCCGCTCCGAAATGCCCGTGAGCTCTCGGGAGAGACAACCTGTAATCCACCTCTTCACTCATTATAGCCGATCCCTCGTCCTCCGTGGACGTACAGTACCCTGGGGGGTTTGCTGGGGTCGGGGTGGTGGGTCTAAACTCTGCATTTATTGGACTGCATTACTTTAGTCAGTTCATGTATGAACACTGGCAGAGAGGACCTCTTTTTTTCTCTACGTGCCTCAATCAGAAAAAATGGAGGCCTAAGAGGGTCTTGAGAGCAGCTTGCTTTGTGCGCGGTGAGAACTGCATGCATAATGGCTGCTGGTTCTTAGGGTGTCAGAGGTGCCTTCGGCTGCTGGCAGTGAGAGCTCTCTGTCTCTGGTATCCTCCACACACACACACACTCACACACACACACATCCATGCATGTACACACACACACACACTCACACACACGTACACACACGTATACAAATGCACATACACACACACGAACGAACACACACACACACACACATACACGTACACACACTCACACACACACACACGTACCCACATGTATACAAATGCACATACACACACACGCACGAACGAACGAACACGCACACACACATATGCATAAGAACATGCACACACACACACATGCATACACAACACACTCAAATATGCACACAGTCGCATTCATATGCATACAGGCACAAACACATGTGCACATGCCTACACACAAACACAGGCATACATACTCATGTACACACAGACATACAGGCACAAAAATATGCGTACACACGCACACACATACAAGGTCTCCCGCACCACCCTTTATTTCTGTCCCACGTCCGTGACCCCAGAATTCCTGTGGGGCCGTGGTGTAAGAAGGTGCAAGGCCGCACCCCGCCGTTATCTCCCAGAAGCACGTTCCCCCATGCTCGCCCCTCACCTGACACCGGGCCAGAGCGGTCGCGTGTGTGAGAAACCGCAGAAGTGTTTCACATGCATTTACAGTGCGCCTCCCATTACATCTCAGCCACTTAGCGGCCACTTCCTCTCTGGACCCCGCTTATAGGAAGCTCATTTTTTCAGCAGCAGAAGCGCAGCGGCAGATCCGTGAGCTGTGAAGCCACCTGAACAGCGCTGCAGCAAACATTAATAGCTGTGCTAATAGCCTGTGGAAAGAGGGTTTTTTTTTTTCTTTTAAATAATAACTTTAACAAAACAAAATAGTCCAGAGAGGGAGAAACATCCAGAAAAAGCAATGAAGAGAGGAAATAAATGAAGGGCTTGGATGTAGCTAATTTTATTCCTAATGGTCAGAATATTGCATGAACTCTGTCGACTCTTTTTGAATGGCGTGAATTGTAATTTTGTAAATGTGCTCAGGTAAGGAGAAGACCAACAGGAGAAGAGGATGGAGGGGCAGGTTTGTTGGGTCATATAAGCTGTTGTTTTATATATGTCATCCCTGCACTGCAGTATAATGCAATGCAAATAAAAACGACTGATCACAAAAGAAGAGAGAGAGAGTGAATGAATGAAACAGAGACAATGAATGCAAGGCTGCCATGGAGCCTAATGAATGAACGGGTCCAGCGTACGAGGGCACAGTCACTGGTGGAGGAGTCTTTGTCTGGGCTCCCTCCCCCATCCTCGTCATCCTCAGCCCTCTGCCCCGGCGCTGGCCCCTCCCCCACGGCGGATCAATGGCAGCGGCCCGGCTGATGGATCGATGGTAATCAGCCAAAGCCCTGGGCTCTGTGAGATTGCGGAGTGAGGAAGGATCGGGTCCGCGTCGTGGCCAGCTGTCATGGAGCCCTCTGCTCTCAACCTGTTGTTATTTAGATCTGCTGACAGGTCCCTCTTTCTCTCTCTCTCTCTCTCTCTTTTTCCTTCCCCCTCTTCCCCCTTCCCTTGTCAGGATCTGATAGTTTTTGCTCCTGTAAACCGGGCCCCCCAACTCCCTCCGCCACCCCCCCATCCCATGAGCTTCCCTCTCAAACCCCCCCCCCCCCATTTACCCGCAACCGCGTCGTTCCTCCCCCTACCCTAACAAAACAAACCGCCACCCCCCCGAGCCAATTTATGTTCATTGCATATTCAAACAAACAAACTGTAAATCCTGGTAATGAACGCTGTTCCCTCAGCCTGTTTGTTCACAGCAGTCGGTTCAGGCTTTGGGACATGAAAGGAAAAGAAGCGTCGCTTTCCTTTTTTTTTTTTTTCCACAAGAGATAGAGACGGAGACAGGTTAGCGCTGCTTCAGGCGGCACCCCACGATCCGGAGACTTCCTGGATCAATTTATTTTATCGTAGCTGTGATTTTTCAGACTGTCTGACTGGCACAAGGTGAATAGTGAAATGGTTTGGGGACAGGCCTTGTGTTGAGATTTTGCTTGGCTGTGGAGAAAAAAAAAGAACATTTTTATTGGTTTGATCAAACTAGCATGTGATTGACAGCTGAGTGTAGCTCCTCCCCTAACTGGCTTCATGAAGCCTTATTCTCTATCACTAGGTGGACCCATGGCTTCAAGTCCAGGCTTGACCCACTGTGGGATACTCCCTAGCCTAGTGGTATCCAGTCTTATCTGAGAAGGATCACAGTGGGAAAAGGCTTTTGTTCTAACGCAGAACTAAAACACCTGACTAAAATAATCAGCTTATCACCGTTTTCAATCAACACTTAGATTAGTTGAATCAGGTGTTTTAGGGCTGGGTTAGAACAAAAAGCCCGTACCCACTGTGGATCTCCACAGATAAGACTGACCACCCCTGCAGGTAAACGAGGGCAGGCCGAGGGGCCCACTCTCATCATTTTGCATTCTTATGTTCTTTGAAGTTCCAACAGAAACAGAACCAAAGCCCGGTCAGTGGCCCAAAAAAAGGGAGAGTTGCATTGTGGGCATGCTGTAGCTGGGAAAACACCACCGGCGATAAGTCAGCACAAATGCACATATTAACTTTAACGGTCATGATGTCCAATATCATCATCATCATCATCATCATCATCATCATCATTTAGTTTTATTTTTCCGATGGCATCAGCTTAGTGGGGAAAAGTGTATCTCCCGCGGGACAGGGATGGTAATTAGCTTGGTGAACAATATGTTTGAGGTTGCCCAGGCCTACCGCCTGCCATTGCTCTTAAACCTATCTAAGCTGTCCCCATTGGTTTTCACTCCACTTAATATATTGCTGATACTCATTATCCTGGTGACCAGAGATCCCTCCTGAGGATACCGGGGCTCTATTCATTAAGAGCATTCCCTCCCAGGACTCCAGACATCAGCAGGCCATTTAAAACCTATTACCTTCCCGCGCGCGACCAGTCAGTCGCTTCTTATTTATGCTCCCACACATTTAGCCCGCCTTTGCTTTATGATGGCGGAGATCTGCATGGGCATTTTCACACTCGCTGGGCTCGGAGTGCCTTTTCTGTTATTGGGGGGGTGGGGTAGGGTGTGGGGGGGAGTGGGTGTTGGGGGGGGGGGTGAAGGGTTTGGCTGCTTAGTGATGGCAGACCGCAGCCTTACAAAGCCACCTGTAATCGCCCCATGCTATTGGCCATTACAGGGGGAAGGCAGCGAGACACATTCACTGAAACAACTTGCCATTACAACGGTTGGGTTTTATGATTTGTCACCCCTTTCTTTAATGCCTTTTGCCCCCCCCCCCCCCCCCGTACAATCCTCCCTGCCTCTCCTCCTCTAATGTGGTTCCAGTATTTATCTAGTGTGTCTTCTCTTTTCTCCTTTTTTTCCCCCCTACAGAGACTAGCGGTAGAATGTTACTGTGCACCACACTCCATTGTTTGGGTTTGAATGGCACTCAACATTCTGTAGCTGTTGATCGCTGTCACAGATTGCACAGACTCACCAGATACTCACCTCCTCTCTGCTCCTCAACGAAAGGGTTTTTTTTAGATAACATAGTGTTTCAAATCTGCCAACACATCTGCTCCTCACAGGTTTCTTCCTTATTTTAATACCTTTTCCTGGCTCGCTCACATTCATTTATTTCTAAAGTTAAACACCCATATTTAAAAAAAAACAATCTTGTCAAAAAAAAAAATTTTGTTGAACAATAATTGATGAAATTTGGCCATCTGTGTTAGACCCAGTGGTGCCAAATTGGACTGAGTAATCTCCTTCATACTCTGCACACCATACACAATATGCTCCGCACAACCCAGGCTGGCTGGAAAGTAACTTCATTTCTCACTTGCCTCTCCTGCAGTCCAGGTTCCACACATACTGATGGCACCCCAGAACTAGCCAGCAGGAGTCTGTGACAATGAAACAGGTGATGGTGGCAAGAAAGCAAGATATTCCTCTACATTTCTCTCCACTTGTAAGTCTTCTTTTTCCCTTTTATATTTTTTTTTGAAAAGCTCTTATTTTCAGTACTCAGCATTGGCACCAAGTGTTTTGCTGAGGTTAGTCGTTCGTTGCCCTGAGGCTGCAGAACAGAGAGTCCTGGCCAGACCATAGTGTCTAAAGATGGGTGGAGGTAGGGTGGAGGCAGGGTGTAGACTAAAGGGTTGAGTAACTGAGTAACTGGTTCATCGGTTGAGCTTGCGTCATCATCTCCCGTTAGCGAGAGAATAGCGCTGTTCACAATGGCAGGCGGGGCCTCTCGATCTGTCCAGACATGCGGCCGCTGATCTCAGCTTCATAGGGATGCAGCTGAACGCACAGGCATGGCCAGAACACACACGCGGAGAGACAGCGCATTCACAGATTTACCTAATCCAGATCACTCACACCTGGGCTATCTGCTTTCGGTCGCAAAGCTGCGAAATCTGGAGCTAATTTGTACAGGTATTTGGGTGGCATTTCCATCTCCTCGGATGAGACAGTCAACTGAGGTTCTGAACGGCTGTTATCATTACAGACCTCACGGAGCTTTGGGAAGATTATGGGTGTTAACTCAAGTGTCCTTCTGCTATTCCCACACTAAAGACTGGCCCTCTGCTGCGGGCCCCCTCATCATCAACACCCTCGCATCTGATTGGCTGAAAAGTTACATGCATCCCCCCCCATTCCCCAGGTCTGCACTGCTAATGATAACTGGATCCTCAGTGAATCCACATGGTCAAATAAAGATAGAAAAGCAGTGAAAAATTCCCTAAAAGATGTCAACTTCATAATGCACCCCACCCCCCCAACACCCAAAACACTTGGTTTTGATATCATAAATTGCACAGCCATTAATCCCTGTCATGCGATATGTTTGCGCATAACTGCAGACACAGCTATCCTGGTTGTGAATTCACTGAGGTAATGAAGAAGTGTTACTTGACCTGAGCCATGTGTCATTTCTACCCACCTCCATTTTATGAGTGTTTCAGTGTCGGGTAAAATCAGGAGATTTGACTGGAGGGGGGTCTTTATGGTGTGTCTGCTTCTCGTGGCCATGCCATGTGATGGGTTTACCATTTCCATGCATGGTATGAATGTCAATGCTCCGTTTTCGTAGAGGAAGCTTTCACAAGCTCTTCCAGGGGGAGAAACAGGTATAAATGAGATTCAG
This sequence comes from Albula glossodonta, assembly GCA_019788955.1. Lineage (NCBI taxonomy): Eukaryota > Metazoa > Chordata > Actinopteri > Albuliformes > Albulidae > Albula > Albula glossodonta. The sequence continues at coordinate 2,479,830 of JAFBMS010000096.1, read as the reverse complement.
GGAATTTATAGGAATCCAATACTCTATTAGAAAACCCTAAACACATCCATCCTGTAGCGAGAGCGTAGTTGTTTTCGTTTTCACCGTGTTTGGTTTCTCTCAAGCCCCTCTTTATGCGTACGCTAATGAGGCTTGGAAGAGGTAAGGCCACCAATGAATGCCCCCTTAGGAACCAAATTACCACGTGAGGTTCTCATGGGACAGGGGAGACTAATGACAAATCAATCCGACTGGGCCTTTACAACTCTATCGACGGCAGGTTGAGATTATTTACTCAGGCAGAGTCCCCTCATTGACTCTTTGACTGAATTGTGGAATAGCTGTGCTGAGGTGGGGGGGGGGTGAACAAACCTGCAGCAGCACCGAAACATCTGCTCATCGTCTGCGTTTTTAACACCGAAGCGTTTGGCATTCCCTCTTGTCCACAGGAACTTACATGGATTGCTTCATTTATTTATTTGTGTGTTTACATTCAAATCATTAGTGAGGCTTGATATTCACCAACACAGCTCACGTTATGCACCTTGCTCATGACTACAATGGCAAGTGCCCCGCTTACTGTAGGAATCAAACCTGCAGCCTCTCAGTTGCACGTGTTCTCTATGACTCATGAGTTTAAACTGCTGCACTGTTGATAGAACTCACGGCCTTGTAGGTTTCAGCTCTACTCACTGAGAAAGCGCACTGGCACAGAGAGACAGACACCGCTCTCTGGCCACCCTTACAAGGTCAACTCCTGCTTGACCTTCAGAAGTATTAAAGAGCAGTCAGAAGGGGAATGAACTACAGGAGGTTTCAGCCTTATTTTCCCCTGCCTCCTGCATGACAACGACGACACATTGTCGGTGACCCCTGCATGTCTGTCTGCACATTCCAGGGCCCTGTTGACACTAGCAGGGTGGTAATGCAGGACTCTGCTTGTCCTTTTGTCCACTCTCCCTCCTATTAGCGGCAGCGGAGACAACTTCCGGGCAGGAGGTTGAGTGGTAATTGAGAACAACGTTGACCGCATAACCCCCTGAAAAGTAGTTACTTCTCATTACCGTTTATATTTATTTATTTATTCTTTTTTTTTTTCTTGAAACGCTCTTGAAATATTAGTATCAGGACATCATGTCAGAACCTTGAAGCTTTAGCGCGGCCTGGTCTGAAGACTAACGAGCTGTTTCTGCTCAGGCCCTTCTCAGCCAGCTATTAGGCTCTGTGATTGGAAAGACATCACTCACTTGTCTTTTCTCTCACGGTTTTCTTTTTTTTTTCTCTCAAGCTATGCGCTACGTGCCATGTGCCACTGCTCATTTTCTCTGAGAGCCCCCAACGGCATTACAAAAAAAACCGGGAGACAGGCTCTCTGTCTTGGGGCCACCGGTACACAAGCTAAAGAGAATTCCCTCCCATGGAATTCTGGGACACCCACGCATGCTAATGTCAGCTTTAAATGAGGAGGAAACAACAATCAACTCTCCACTGAACACCTCTGATAGAACGTAATAAAAGAGCTCTAGGGCGAGTGGGGGGGGGGGGGGGCGTGGGGTGGGGGTGGGGTGGAGCACTGTATTCTCTTTGGCATGTTTCCTCTGTGAGGGAGAGAATGAAAGAAAGAAAGAGAGAGAGAGAGAGATAAGGAACAAGGCTGTCCCTTGCCTGTTCTCCTTTGGTATGGCTTTGTTTGCGAGCATCTAAAGCTTTAGTACTTTCCTTTACTGAGGGGGGGAGGAGGGGGAGGAGGGGGGGGAGGGGGGAGAGGGGGGTCATTTACTACATCTGTTTCTCTCTCCTTTACATCTGTTTTCCCCCCGCGTTCATTCTCCCTGTTTCCTCTTCCCAAAAGGGCTGCCGGCGTCAAAGGACAGGCTAGCCTGCTATCTGCTCACGGGTGCCGGCTCCCATTCAGTGGCGGTCGCAGAATGCGTGCTGACAGGGCGCTCAGCGATAAAGAGAGCAGTAATCAACGTCCCAGTGGAAACTTTTTTTTTCTGTTTTGCCAAAAATGGTGCGTAGCTTTGTCAAGAAGCCAAACTTCCCCCGCACCATATACAGTATATGTTATAATATTAAAGCATTATTAAGTATTGGAATACATTTCCGAATAGTGTTTTGTTAATTGTAAATTTAAATGTGTAAGGGATAACTGCAATAGACTGGCAAATTCAATTGATTCCCATCATGATTCATTCCTTTATTAGCAGATCAGCTGATTTTGAGCACGGTAAGTATAACTACTTTGCCTACTAACTACAGAGCAGAAGCCGAAAGTTTGTCTGATGGAATAGGTATTACGAGAGCCGCACACAAACACACACTTATCTGCCTTTCTGTTTTAGCAGCTCAGAAGGAACAGGGCAAAATAAAAGTATCCATTTAATCAGAGGGACATGTGACTCCACATATGTCATTTCCTGCTGCTGACAGTGGTGAAAGTTCAAAGGTCATAGTGTTAATGCTCCATTCTGGAAACAGAAGAGGGGGATATAGCCTGGTCCCCCACAGGTGATTGTTCTCTAAGCTTCTCTAAACCTGCTGTTCCCATCTTCATGAAATAACCTCGAGCTTTCACACAGCAGCTGTTTCTGAGATAAGGGGGTCCTACAGAGACAGAAGCCAGGCCAAACCAGGCCTTAATACTGCTCCCCTTTTAGCTGCTTCTGCCTGCTTATTTTAGAATAGTTAATCTTGAAGGCGACAAACATGGAATCATTAATGTCTCATAACGCTAGTCTCTGTCCCAAGGCAAAACATATTATAAGGATGTGGTTTGTATGCAGTAGTTTCTGCAGTCTGTAATTAAGAAGGTTGCCAATAAAAAAATAAAGAGGGAATTCACAAACTCCACCATGGAAAAAAAAACAAATATCCATTCACTTATACGAAGGATTCACATATGACATCTGGCTGAACCTATAAATGTCTTACACTATGAAAAAATGCACAATTTTTATGAGTTTGCTACTTAATGGACTTATAGACTGATTTGAGATATTTGAGATTTTAACAATGCCTAAACAAAACTAGAGAAATGTCTTGTAACATTGCATCTATGAGCTGGGCTTCTGAACTGAGAGGTTACAGGGTCAAATCCTAATTCGGGCACTGCTGTTATTTTTCTGAGCAGAGCTTAATCTGACCTGCTTGGGTAAATATCCAGGTGTATAAACGGACAGTGTGGGAATGGTAAGCATCGTGAGTCACTTTAGATAAGAGCACCTGCTAAACACCTTTAATAAGTCTCATTAGCGGATGATTGTGAGGACAACTTGCCACAATAAAAGGCAATAATATAAAACTGGATCTTGGTAAAAGATTCACCCACAATGTTTACCCACAATGCAGCAGTGTCGTCCAGAGTCCAGACTTGGGCATATTGTAAGCCATTTTGGAAGAAGAAGCTTCCTAAATATATTCAGCGAAGTCAGTGACATGATTGCTTCAAGGTACAGTACTTCTGAGTCTTCCCACGGAAATACCCCGCAGCGAGCAGAAGAGCGCACGTATGACTAAAAAACACACTTCAATCAAGGAGAGCAATGAAGACAATTGCGTAAATAATTAAAGCACGTCAGAGGGGAAGGCTGGTCACTTGACACGCTCCAAGCCAAATGATGCAAACTCTTTGCAAGAGCTGATGTGAAGAGACATGGAGAGCACGGAGCGCACGCCGACCGCAGGGACTGCGCCCGCTCCCCAAATTACCCCCGCCAGGGCGCTGCTGGGGGGCACGCTCTGGCACGGGGGCACGCACCGACGGGAGTGCCAGAGCTTGGCTGTGGAAAAACACGACGGTAAAATGAACCGATGTAAAATGAATGGATAAGCTGTTAGAATACGTGTCAGATGAAGGGGCTGAGCCCAAACCAGCTGGCAGGGCGTTTAATGAGGTCTATGTTGTGGACGAAGGCCATTTGGTAACAAATATGCCTTGACTGGTGGTGTGGTGGTCTAACCCAGCATCCTGGTAATACCATAAACATACACAGCCTGTGTTTGTCATACCACCTCTCTTTCTCCCTCCCTGCACTGCCTCCTGCCAATTTTCTCCATCCTCTCAGGAAAAACTAATAAAAATTGTGAAAGGAAGGTGGGCTGCTCCATTGTTTTTTTTACTCCACTGCTAATTCAAACAAAGTGCCAGGATCTCCCTAGCGCTAAAAAGCTGACAGCACACGTCGGTTCATTGGTTTCGTGTGTCCCCAACGCAGTGCAAAGCCAATACTCCGCTGCGGGACAACCCCATGCCTGCCAGATAGCGGACTTGATGAAGAGGTAAAAAGTAACTTGCAGTCGATGCGGAGCAGAATATTGCTGTTCGGAGCACCTGCGCCCTGCAGCTGATGACGGGTGACCTGGAAGGCAGACCGCGCCATCCGTTTTCTCTGCGCACAGGCTCCGCGGGCCCACCAGACCCAGCCGGGTCACACACAGGCGCTCCGCACTGAGTTACGGCCGCATTCACTTACACCTGCTGCAGCTGCCAGAGGAGGAGAGCACAAGCACACACAAGGGCTATGGATAGCGGTGTAGTCAAGGGTGTACACATTTATATGGAGTGTAACTACTTCAACAATGCATGAGAAACACATAAAGAAATACACACACATGCACACACACACACAAACATACACATGCACGCACACACACAAACACACACACATAAAGAAATACACACACATGCACACACACACACAAACATACACATGCATGCACACACACACTCACACTTACATAAAGACATACACACACACATACACACACATGCACTAACACACTCACACACACATAAAGAAATACACACACATGCACACACACACACACACACACACACACAAACATACACATGCATGCACACACACACTCACACACACATAAAGACATACACACACATGCACACACACACACACAAACATACACATGCACGCACACACACACTCACACACAAAAAGTCATACACGCACGCATGCACACACATACACATACACTTGCACACACACACACACAATCACACACACATTAAGACATACACACACACACACAAACATACACATGCACGCACACACACACTCACACACACAAAAAGTCATACACACACGCGCATGCACACACACAAAAAGACATACACACACACACAAAAAGTCATTCACACACACGCATGCACACATATACACACTCACACACACAAAAAGTCATTCACACACGCATGCACACACATACACACTCACACAAACAAAAAGTCATACACACACGCGCATGCACACACATACACATACATGCACGTGCACACTTTTTTTTTTTTTTTTTGTCATGTGCACATCCCATCCAAGAGGTGTGATCTAATCTGACAGAGGAAGAGGAGTTATGGAGAGCAGAGAGCTTAGGGGTATTTATGGAGAGCAGAGAGCTCAGGGGTATAGCATTTGGTACAGAAATCACGTCCTTGTTCATCTGTAAATAACCCAGTTTTACAGCTAACAAACAGCACGATGCACATCTGTTAATGTTCCATCCATCATTATAACACAGATAATGAAAAATGGAACTGAAAGCAATAGTGCTACAGTAAGGAAGAGGCCTGAAGGCTGGGCTGGCGTAGGCATGAGCACGGCCGCCTGCAGCAGGGGCGAGTCCACCTCATTCCCAGCTTGTGTTCTGGAAGATGCCGCGGCCCTGCTGCTGTATCTGTTATGTATGCTTCATGCACGTACTCTTGGCTGTTAGAGCACATTAGACCATTAGAGCACACACGTCTGGGGATCAAAGGGGAAGGGTCACGTCCGCCTCGACACAGACCATAATAACACTCCGAGAGCAGAGAGAGTGCACACGCATCACCCTTAAAGCCCCATCTCAGGTCAGCTTCACCAGCTCACGGCCAAGACATGATCACAAGTGCATACAATTACACAGCTGACACTGCCAATACCATAGCAATCAGTGCTTAAACTCCTGAAACCAAGGGCTACAGTGGTCCTGAGTTAACTGGGTATTTCGCGCTGGCCTTTTGACACTGCGAGTAAAAGCAGCCAGTCTCAAAAAAGCTGCCATTATAAGACTATTAAGTCCATAAAAGGTCATCAGTCAGCAGGCAATCAGATGGAAGACTCTCTAGTCTCGCTCACACTGGCAACATTGCTCCCTTTTTGTTGTTTTCTCAATACTGCAATATTGAGACAAACATTTTTTTTATTATTATTAAAAAGAAAAAAAAAATAAACTCCTGCTGTCACAGCCCGTTTGCCCTCTTGAACCAAAAATCTCATAATCAAAAGAGTTCTGCTTCAGTGGAGAATTCGGGGCTCCCTGTTGTTTATTCTGACTTGACTTTACCCCAAGTTTTTAGCGGGAGCAAGGTCAGCCGCAGAGGCCGGGGAGCGGCACGCTGGCGGCGGCGGCAGCGGGGCCGCGGGTGACTTTGGCGGATCGGCAGAAGGGTTCCGCGTCAGTGAGCTGAGCAAATTTGTGAGAATATTACGCTGAGGAGGGGAGGCCGACAGCCTGCCGGTCCGAGAGGGGAATACCTGTCACCCAGAGACACTCAAACAGCTGCTCCGAATTAGTCACAAAATAAAGTGGCTAATTGATTTCTCCCAAGGACCCCCACACCCCCCCCCATTCCCTTAACACTCTCCCCCACATCAACCGTCTGCCTGCCCCCACACCCCCCACCCCCCACCTCACAGCCCGGAAAAGCTAATTGGATAGCTGGCTAATTGATCGTAATTGATTATTTAAGTGTGGCTGTTTTTGGGAGAAGTGATGAACGGGGGAGAGAGAGAGACAAGGTGTGACTCTATGACGTGGTGGGCTGTCTGGAAATCCATGTTTTGGAGCTGGGGGGCAACTGCTTATGATGGGGGGGGGGGGGTGTGTAATATCACGGCACTGTAAGCCATTCCTGTCTACTACTCTCGCACTGTCCCACACACATACACACATACAGGTATACACACATGCTCAACCACACACACGTGTGAATACATGTACACATGCACACACTCACAAGAATACACACATACTTATGCTTGCACATACACACACACATACACCCATGCATGTGCATGTATACACACATGCACACAGATGCACACATACACATGCATGCACACACACACTTGTACAGATAAATGCATGTGCACACACATGCACATATACATACACACAGACACACACACATACATTCATACACAGGCACATGCATTCAAATAATCATGAATTCACACAGATATTTTTGCAGGTATATGACCTATATACACATACTGACAGATTCACTGACACACACACACACACACACACATGCAAACACAAACCTTGCAAGAACACAAGGTCTTATACACACACATATGCAAGCACACTCTCACTGACACATACCCACACACTGCACACAAATATTTTAATAACAACGCCAGGCTTTCCATATTAAGGAAGCATTTTGTTTAAGCACTTGTTTATCTCTTCAGAATCAATAAATCCACTTGCCAGTCCCAAATCATAATTTGCACACAGCGATTATTGATTCCATGAGCTGTACAAAATAATATTCCTGAGGCTACAGAAAAGCAGAGATGCATCTGGAGTAAGAGGAAGCTGGCAGTTCTGTGGAAGACACACACATGCTCACACTCACACACACACACACACACACACACACACACACACTCACACACACACACACACACACACACACATACACACACACACACACACACACACACGCACATACTCACATATACACTCACAAACTCACTCACTCACATACACTTACAAACACACACACACACACACACATATACACACACAAACTCACACACTCACACACACAAACACACACACACACTCACACACACAAACACACACACACATACACTCTGAGGCAGTGCTCAGATTTCAGATTCTACCCCTGCCAGCCCTCCCACTTCCCCCTATCTTTAAGGATAGCTCCAGAGACCCTGTTATTCCCCTTCCCGGCTATCAGAAAAGCCTCCGCTGTATACTGGGGAAGATTTCCATCAGGGTTCCCACTCGGCCTGGAGATTACATCGTTATGACGACAATCGTCCTCCAAATGTTCCCTGGGCATTTTATTGGTCCACATGCAAACACAACCTCTGTCAGGGGAAGCCACAGGAAAAAAAAATGCCATCACTTAGTCAGGGAAAAACACATTATGGAGGAGACATGTCACATGTCAATTATATTTTAAAAATGAAAGTATTCAGCATTCCCGATGGTGAACGATCACAACAGTTGCAATTCAGTTTTTCTCTCCTGAAATGGAATAACAACACAGTGATGCTCGGAGGCCATTGCTGCCGTGTTGTCTGTACCTTAAAGATAACGTCCGAGGCATATCCAGAGACCAAACACGTGCACAATGTTGTACATGTTCACCCATGTTCACTATCGCTCTGTTTAACCGAACAGTCTTAGCCAGGTCTGCACAGTCACCAATGCCAGACTCCCAGACTATATCTGCGGATATGGATAGCACAGGTAGCCAGACACTACATAGATATTAAAATATTTCAGCACTTTAAAGCTCGGATGTGTCTTTATAAGGTTCCTAAGAACCTTTTTTTACTTTTTTTTAAAGCTAATCTTCAGTGAATTAGTACATTCTAACACAGACATTCTTATGAGGCCGCTGGAGGGGTTCTTCCACAAAGTGGGTCACCCTTTCTTAATTTATGAGTTTCACTGAGACATTTAAAGAGAAACAACTCCTAGGCCAGGACTATACGGCTTTTCTAAAACAGCATGTTTTCATATTTCATATTTTATATGGCTGTTTTGTAGTTTTATCTCTGTACCTCAACAATGTCAAAGCAAATATACATACTTTAGCAAAATAGTGCTGCACATCAGCCGTGTGCCACTGTCTTTCATCCAATTTACACTGAGGATTATGTGAGTCACAGAGCCTTTTTAAACGAAATCCCCTCAGACTTCCAAATTTTATCCGGCAGGTAAACCTGTTTATGTTTTCAGTTTTTAGGTTTTATCTAAACGCATTTAATTTGGGTTTTCCAAAAACCCCATAGCAAAAAGCCTCCATACAGCTCTTGGAAAGTTGCAACAGGTCTGACACAGAATCCAGACTGAATACTCCTCCTTTTGGACTTACTTTACTGCTCGCTGTCCCATTCTTCCAGTAAGTTCAATTTTGTATCACAAGGATATGTATTCCTTCCATGTGCAAAAAAAAGGTGTTCAATTTTCTTCAAAAATTATGTCAACAGTCACGAATACCTCTAGTATTCAGTCAAATGATGAGGTTTGGAACCCTTACTGTGAAGATTTGATTCTGCAATAATTTAAAAATACTTATAATTTAGATGTGGATTTTTTTTAGCTGGAGTAACGTTAGAGCATGTTGATAGCTGAGCACACAGACCAGGATAAATATTATCCTGCCAGGATTTTTAAAGAGCAATTACTGCACCGCACACTGTTCTATAGCTGTGATAAAATCACCTTTGGCACTGGATAATTCTGAAATGAATGCGGCTAGCAGTCAGGAAATGTGCATTTGAAGTGTTTGGAGCAGGTAGTTTATGTGACCAAAATGAGCAGTTACAGGCTGTCACATAAGTCATTTTTACAGGTAATTCTATTCTCGAAAAGATTAGACATAATTAAGCCCCAATAAAAAAAAACCCTTCAAGGATAGACATAGTTTTTTTTTTTTTTTTTTTTTATGAATTCAGCTTTTGTCAAATGTTTTAATTTGATGAAGAGATTTTTTTTTAAATCCAATGTTAATTTTTTTTTTTAATTGCTCAGCATTTGTATCTCTTCTGCAGACATTCTTGTCCAGAATGTCTTGCATGGCTTATATTTTTACACCTTATCCACCTGGATATTCATTAAAGCAATTTAGATTAGCTAACTTGCTGAAGGGTATAATGACAGTGTCATAATTGAGATTTGAACCTGCAACCTCTCATTTATGACACCAGCTCCCTGCCTGTTACACTACACTGCCATAGTCTGTCAGCTTACATTTTTTACTTACTGTCCACTTATTCACCTGGGAATTCATTAGAGTAATTCAGGTAAGACAACTCATTTAAGGGTGTAGTGCTGGGAACAGAACAGGAGTTTCAAGACTGGCTCCCGGCCCATTGAACTTCGCTGTCACAGCCTTGTGGCCAGCTCCAAGCTTCACGAGTGTGAAATTTCACTGAGGGCTGCAGGGCGAGACCTCCCTGCATGCACTGGAGGGCAAGGCCATCAAGTGCCAGGGGTGAACTGCACCCAGTGCCCTGAGCCCATATAGCGTGCACCCAGTGCCCTGAGCCCATATAGCCTGCATCCAGTGCCCTGAGCCCAAAATAGCCTGCATCCAGTGCCCTGAGCCCATATAGCCTGCATCCAGTGCCCTGAGCCTATATAGCCTGCATCCAGTGCCCTGAGCCCATATAGCTTGCATCCAGTGCCCTGAGCCCATATAGCCTGCATCCAGTGCCCTGAGCCCATATAGCCTGCGCCCAGTGCCCTGAGCCCATATAGCCTGCATCCAGTGCCCTGAGCCCATATACTCTGCATCCAGTGCCCTGAGCCCATATAGCCTGCATCCAGTGCCCTGAGCCCATATAGCCTGCATCCAGTGCCCTGAGCCCATATAGCCTGCATCCAGTGCCCTGAGCCCATATAGCCTGCACCCAGTGCCCTGAGCCCATATAGCCTGCATCCAGTGCCCTGAGCCCATATTGCCTGCATCCAGTGCCCTGAGCCCATATAGCCTGCATCCAGTGCCCTGAGCCCATATAGCCTGCATCCAGTGCCCTGAGCCCATATAGCCTGCATCCAGTGCCCTGAGCCCATATTGCCTGCATCCAGTGCCCTGAGCCCATATAGCCTGCATCCAGTGCCCTGAGCCTATATAGCCTGCATCCAGTGCCCTGAGCCCATATTGCCTGCATCCAGTGCCCTGAGCCCATATTGCCTGCATCCAGTGCCCTGAGCCCATATAGCCTGCATCCAGTGCCCTGAGCCCATATAGCCTGCATCCAGTGCCCTGAGCCCATATAGCCTGCATCCAGTGCGTTGACTCAGTCTTTCCCACACTGGGGGAAGATAAGGGGGGTCCAACCACTGGTTCACACATTTTAGCAGTTTTTTAGCAGTTTGTTTTCCAGACATCCTGCAGAGCATTTAAAATGTTTAATCGCCGCATAAAAAACATCAATATCTATAGGTATTATGATCATTTTGCATCCAGTGATTAAGCTACTCGCTTCTCCCTAAAATTATGGGCCATTTATGAGGCATTTTTTGTAATTATGTCAATACTCATTGCCGTTTTAACCTCAGTTTTAACTGCCAGTCATATATTATATTTGGTTTCCACTGGATATTAAATATGATCATTTCCAGTAAAGCGTCCAGATGTCTCTGTAATACAGAACCTACCGCAGAATTTTTTTTTTTTCAGAATTCAGACTTGAAGCATTAAGGAAATGTTCCCGTTGCTGACATCAGAAGATATATGAAAGTAATGACAGATATATTTGGTATTTGTGAATATTATGCATTTGCATCAGTCTTTCAGGAAAGCATTTGCTGTTTCTGAAAAATATCATTAGTATAAATGATTATTTGTAAATGACTTTATGCTTTATGTATTTTACATTTCTGGTAACCAAATGTGTGTTTCCCCATTTGCATAGAAGATGGCATATTGTGACATTTAAAAACACCATTCCCTAATTTTTTTTTTTCTGTGAATTTCTCTTTTCATTACCAAAATTGTCAGTCTGCCACTACGCATGTCAAAACACTGAAGACGTCTACTAATGAGTCCTCTTTGGCGTGAATAATTTTCATTACAATTTGTTTATTTGGTCTTAAAAGTGGACCTAAAATACATATTTAATGACATTCAAGAGGACTTATGGAAATCAACTGCTAAGCACATGCATTCCGCCGGCACAATGGAATATAAATTAGAAAGTAACGTGTACGAAGCAGCTAATTTATGCAAATAAGATCTACGGCAGCAACATAAAAAACCATCAGATGGGGAATGAAAGGGTCTGACAGGGGAAGAGGCTGGAGGATGAAACGTAGGCCACATGAGAGAGAGGGGTCCCGTGCGGACCGTGACGGTATGCATTTAGCAAACGCAGCTGGTGCACCATGCCAAAAATGGAACTTACCGCACTAAATTGTAAATACATAGACATGTATAAAATAACAAATATATTTCACCGTAATATTTTTTATTTCGGAATGTATGGCAGTATCTGACACAAAACAGCATAGTAACTTTTTTTGCTTATATGTAATTTAGGCATATTTAAATACGTACTATATCTGTCATGGTTTTTAGGCTCTTGTGTATACTTTCAATGAGGATCTACTGGGAAGGGCCAGGGGAGAATGTTTCTCTCTCCAATAATTTGAGTGCCATGGACATGGATTTATCATATGATGGCACTATATCATTACTGTCCACTTACATGGAAAATGACTTTGAAAGTGGCAAAATGGCAAAATGGGGGACTCACATCACAAAGGGTTCTCTTGTGGCTTATGGAGAGCTCTGGACCCCTTCAGATCCCAAGTTTTGAGCCCTGGTCGTGGGGCTGACGGCTCTCGCAGACACTGGGAAAGATAATGTGAGTGGATGGCATGACACATGAGCAACCATCCTGCAAACCTTCTGTACCCTCCACCCTAAGCCCTATGACGCTCCTAACCCACACCCACCCACCCACAAACCCCCCTCCCACAGGAGAGGGACCTCGCCGGTGCGTCATCGTCTTTTTTCAGTCCTATGTTTTTTTTTTTTCTTTTGGTTTTTGAGGGTCTTGATCTCATTTTTATCAAAATTCAGTGTTCAAAAAAATCCAATTTCAAACCCAAATTGGCCCTTTGAAGTGTGACTAATTGTAACTACCAGCAATAATTCAGAGAGAACAGTTTTCTCCATTTTTTTTTTATTGAAAGAGTGAAGCGGGGGCATACATCACGCTGCAGTTTTAATGCTAATGGCATGTGTTACAAGGGTGCCAGTCCCCATTTTACTCCTTTTTAACCCAAAGCCTTTGAAGTTTTTTATTGTCCTCACTGCGCTCTTTCTCTGGAAGGCTGCCAGAGCAGCGATGACGGCAGGGACCGATGAGCGAATGCGCGATCAGAAGATAACGCCACACATACCCAACAGACACTCAGCTCCCATGCTCCTTCTGTCCTCATTGCCTCTAAACTCCAAGGCTGATAAAGAAAGCCTCCAGTGTTGTGTTACAGCACAGGACACCCATTGGCCTTGCACTGTCTTGGTCAGGCTCTCTAACGAACTTTTCAGAAAGGCTTAAGGCTTAAGCCTTGAAGGCCTTACTCTTGATTTTATTCCTAGAAATACTCACGCAAATCTGACGCATGGTAGTGACTAAGTTGAAAAATTAACACCTTCTCATTTGCCCAGTAGCAGGACAGTTTTATCACATAAAATTAGCTTGAAAGTAATAAGTACTAATGACATTTTCTTCCTTTCACTTACCTTTTCAGAGTTCACTTTGGACCTTATTCCCTAACCACCTTTCAGCTAAATAAAAAGTATTTTGTGAATATTTAGTAGTACAATTACTTCTTACTGCACTGCTTACCACAGCTGTTATTACACGCTTGTTGCAGCACTGCATGTGTTATGTTGCCTTGGTTGATGTCAGTGTTATTTACATGTGTTATTTTAGCATCATGGTTTTGAAGCTATTACACTTCCAGGAAGTCTGCAGTTTCCTTGCACCATCTGTTTCATGACAAAAATGTATACGGTATATGTAAAAGGTGTTTCTGTCTTCCTACATTTCTGTCTTTAACAAACTTCCCATTGGACGAGCCCTCTGCGGCCATGATTCTGACCACATATGGGGGGCTGAGGGGGGATCATGTTTGGGGCGTTGGGGGGGAGGGGGGTCAGAGGGAACACTTCCAAGGCCTAATTATTGAATAACGTTTGACCACAAATCTGCTTGCGCTGCATATCCAGCTGCTAATGAATTACTTTGCATCGTGTGTGAATAAGATTAAAGAGGTGTCAACTTCCTAATGGATCTAATGTCTATAATTTCATCTCTATTGACTCACTGTTTCAGTACCTCACTCACATAAAAGGATATAGTAACCCAGGCACTGTACAACCTCACACATACAAACTCCATGGTCATGGACTGACCATTCAACTGAACCTACATGTGAAAATGGAGGCAGCATACATATTTAGCAATAACACTACAATATTTATGCATGAGCATTTGTCAATATTATATTAATTATATTCTTTGTTGTAACTGATGTGAAAAGGAAAGCACCAGAAATAGATTATGAGCAAAAAGTTCCTGTGATGCAGTTCTGGTATATACGGTACCACGTGGTCCTGCATTCGCACTGTGGTTCAACTTACATGATCCCTGTCTCAGTATTTAATGGCCACACCTCATATGCGATGTGTCTGTGGTCCTGCTGTGCATTCTCTGCTGAAGGCGGGAGGGGGGGGCATTGTTGTGGGGGGGAGGGTGGGCGGCTGATACCTTTGTCCGGCTGGGTAAGTGACAGGCCACATCCCGCTGAAGTGGATGATTATTCCGGCTTTGCCACCCCGTAATCCTCTTAGCTTCTTACGGGGGGCTACGGTAAAATCCACACCACTGCAGTGATCTCCAGTGATTCATAGTGGAGAGCTAAATAATATCGCTAATTATAGCCTATAATCTACAGCTTGTCTCTTCATAACTGTTTGGGTGTTCACCCCGGTGTCTCCGTTAGGCTTCCTGAAAAGCTGCCCACGTAAATCTGGCCACCGAAACTGCCTGATACCTCCAGCTAACCACAGTTTTCCCTGCTATTACCTGGCCAGTAGGTATTCAACAGGTATATCTGCTGTGAATGAATACATGGCACTCCATGAATGACCATCTGGTCAAAAAAAGACATGGGATGCCGCATTACACACAGCTACAGCATTAGAGACTGATAGTTTGCATTGCACACAGATGAAGCAATTAGCTAGACACAGCTACAGCATTAGAGACTGATATTTTGCATTGCACACAGATGCAGCAATGCTTTAGACATAGATAAAGCATGGATCACTAGACATAGATATTTGATGTAGCATTAGCCTAAGATGTATTGGGGATTTTTGGACTGTTAAGTTGACTTCCTGACTTCTTGACATGCAAAAATGTTTTGGGGGGGGGGCACAAGAGTGTGTTTGAGGGGATAGCTAGGACACAAAGTTGTGGAGTTTGGTGGACTGAGGAGTGTCTGCGCGAATGATATCTGCGAGACTATTGTCATTCGCATAAGTGTGGGTGTGGAAGATCAATCTCAGTCACTCCTAAAACTTCCAGGAGACGTGGACACAAACTGCCTGGAGCAGAAACCTTTGAGACGATCAATTCAAATGATCACACAAAAGCAGTAGAAGACACACCGGGATTTCTATGATTACGTGGTGTTTTGGATTTTGTGTATTTTGATACTGGTCCCAGAGATATCAGTGTGATAGCCACTTAACTACTCAAGCCAAGTAGCCAACTGTTAATGTCTTTTTTAAGACTAACCTCTAGTCTTAAAAGTTCAAGTAAACAAAGTCTGTTTTTATGCCAATGTGACTGTCAAGCGAAACTTGCCAGAAAAGAGCACAAAATACCTTCCATGATCTTATAATTATTTAATACTACTTGACATTTAAAATTTTTTTTTGAGCATTTTTGTTTTGGGTATCAACTGATATTAAACTTCTGTAAGCCCACACATATTGTACTGGAATTCATTTTAATTTAAACTATAAAAATATCCTCACAACATGGCAGACTTTCTCCTGGTAAAATAATGAAAGTTAAATGCCTGTTCCCATAATACTTACTTTTAGGTTTATTAAAGGAATGTATTGATCTTTGATTTATTTTGCGATTATCTAGCAAAGCCATGTATTCATAAATCTTCAGAATAATAAAATATCCAGTAGCTGAAATATATAACTGCAAAAGCTGGGTTCTGTGTGACAGTTAAGCCCCGCCCCCCTCTTGTGAGTGACAGCGTTCTTTAAGGTGGTCCTCTGTGGGAAGTACAACAGCTTTTGGCACTTACACACTTAATGTGTGAAAAGCCCATTACACTCTTATTTTTTCACTTGGAAGCGCACCCCTCCCCCCCCAAATAACCTTTGAGTGGGTGTCTCAAACACCCATATATACACACCACCTGCACACACATGCACCAGCACTCACACAAACACACACACACCTACATAAACTCACACAGACACACAAACATGTACACGCATAAACTCACTCTTACATGCTCTCACACAAACACACACACAGTCTCTCACACACAGACACATATACACACATACACTCACACACTCACACAAACACACACACTCTCACACACTCACACAAACACACACACTCTCACACACTCACACACTGCAGACCCTTTTGTTAGCAGGGCTCATAAATGGGAGACAGCGGACACATGGAGCTAAACGGTATGGGGATGCTATACGATGCTCCATATGGCTGGGGCTCGCTGCTGTTGTTAAGGTGAGCTGTGAAAACACAAAATCCTCCAACTGTCTGTCCTCCAGAGTCAGTCACGGCCCTGCATTCCTACCCGCATTCTGCCTCCAGCCATATGGACAAACACCAGTGACCCTGCTCTCCTTCTCTCTCTTTTTCTGCTGTGCTTCCTCTTCTCTCATTTTTGGTTTAGTTTGTGTGTTTTGGTTTCTTGTGTCTCTGGTTTGTTTTCTTTTTGGTGGATAAGGTCTGATTTTAACTAATTATTTAAAAAGTTGTTTCCCTCTTTCTCTCTCTCTCCATTACAAACACACACACACACACACACACACACAACCTGTATCCATGTATACTTTTTTACGTCTTTCCAACATTTTATTCCATCTCACAATATTTTTTATTTGGCTGCTTTTGTGAAGAAACACAATGAAAACACAAAAACAGCCCTTTGTTGAACTGCCCGCCCCCAAAGAGAAGTCTATCAATAAAGCAATTTACCGCAATATCAATAACACTGTGTCAACACAGTACATTTACACAAAGCATAGGAGTGCACGTGCAAGCATATCTTGTGCTGTACATTTCTCCTTCCTCTGGCCACCATGTTGCCTTCCTTCTGCACTTAAGCTGTAGTACTGAGAATGTTCTGCCTCAAAATGAGCGGAATGGCCGCCCTGGGAGGAGGGTCACAATGACGGTGGCAGACGGTTTCCCAACATAAAGAAACTGATGATGATGATGATGATGATGATGATGATGATGATTTCTGGTTTTCAGTTGGTTGGGGGGCAGCAGGAGTGGGTGGTGAAGGGGTGAGTGCCCGTTGTCATGCCGATGCTGCCGCAGGCTGCCCTCACTCTGAACCCCCCCGACGCTCCATCTCCCAGCATCTTGGCGTGACTCGAGTCAGGCCAGCGCTGGCGCTGACAGTGATGGATCGACAGAGAAGCAGAAATGAGCTGACTTCCCTCCTCCCAGTAACAAGCACAGAGCCCTGGGAATAAAGAGCGTCTCAGTCATAATTAACACTGTCATTTCTGTTTATTTAAAAAAACATCCTACTATGCCCTACGGACACACTCACACACACAAGGACACACACACGCACACACACTCACACACATGCACATACACGCACACACACATGCACACACACACTCACTGACTCACTCTCACATACACACATATACATTCACTCATACTCATACATACACACTCACACACATGCACACACTCACGCACGCACACACACACACACGCAATGCTTTACATAAAACCTATACTGGAACATTTGTTAGGCTGTAGGAATTTAGAAAGGCTTATTCACATTCAGCGTGAAAAATGTTTTTTTTCTTTTTGAAAAAGTGCTTTTCCAGGGTTCGTTTCTGCTCAGGATTTATCACCATTCTGAGCTATTGTTGCCTTCTGTTGATTCAATCACTAGCGAGTGCCATTACTGTTGCTTTCCGAGGCAGTTTTGCCCCAAACATTTGTTAGCATACAGTGAATGGGAAACACATGATGTCACCTCAGCACTTTGGAGAAGTGTGCGCCGAACCAACGTTGACAAAGTATGGTTTTACAGCAGCCTTTTAGCACGTCCTCACACCTCTCCCTTTGCTGGGTAACAGCTGTCAAGACGCCAAGAGCAAAGAAAAAATCCTTTCCCTCCATCTTAAATCACTGGTAATGTTTGGCCTTTTCTTAGTGTTGGGGTGCAGCACAAACACACATGCACACACCATTAATGTTTCTGTTTGTGAATATATCTCTTGGGTATGTGATATATAATGTATATACTGTAAAAAATAACTCACAGCCACACAGTGCAAAAATTCTACAGCTGCAAGTAAACAAATGCATTTGCAGTTGGTGAATGGGAATAACAAGATTTTTTTTTTTTAAAAAAAAAGGGAATTTAAAACTCTTTTCATTCATGTTTCTATGAATGTATTAATATTTAAAACAAATTCTGATAAGATTGTATGTGTGTTGTGTATGAGAAAATTTTTTAGCCCGAGCGAAGGTGGGACATGTCTGGAGAGTGTTGTCTCTGTGTGGGAATGCAATGTTTATTTGCCGTGAATGTGCCGATTCGCACATCAAACTCAACGCATCTCTTTTTTTTCCGGGGACCGTTTACAGTTACTGTTGAATTCCTCCAGAAGACCTAAAGCTAAGGGTAAAGCGAAATAAGGAATTCATGGACATTAGCATCATCGGGTAAAATGCTGTTATATCATTACTTTTTAATTTCACAGAAGTGTCGTTAATAGTTTTTGCAGAGGAAAAGAGGGCCCCAATCAAACACACTTATTCTCTTTAATGGCATTTTAATGAAATGCGCTTTAATCAAACAGACTTTACACTGCAACATAAGCATCTTTGAGTATTTTAAATCTGATCAGATAAGAGCAAACATGCCCGTAGGAATATGTTTTTTCTTTTTTTTTTGTTCTGAAACAGAATGTTGTATGCCCTTAAAAAGACTAACTGCATTTGACTGGGTCCCAGACACAGTTGTTTTTTAATGTATTTAATGGTGGTGTCTGTCAGAGCCCGTTTGTGTGGCGGTTTCAATGTGGCTGCGTGCGTACCCGGCGCTACAGTGGCCTGGTGTCTGTGCTCCCGCACACAGGCCAATGTCATTACGGCACCGCAGTCATTTTTCAGCCTCATCCTCTACTGCCATGGCAAATGCGATTGGCCTCTGTGTCGCCATGCACGCGAGTGACCCAACCAATCCCAATGAGCCCCCCACCCCCACCCCAAAGGATATGGCTGATGATGTACTGTGGTATCAGCCCGTATTCACCTATGACGCAGCGTTCAAAAAAAGGGTTCACTCTCTCTTCATATCCCTCCAATGGCTACGCTTTCCAGGCAATGATGAGTCCCGTGCCCCCCGCCCCCCGCCCACCCAAGCCCTACCCCGCACATACACACACTATCCATCCTTATCCAAGCAAATTCTGTCTCAGGCTTAAAGAAAAGATCAGTGTGTGGCGTGAAGCATCTCCACAACTGATACAGCCACAAAAAAAAAAAAAAAACCCAAGCAGAGAAGCATGGAAGAATCTGTCCTATTGATTACTGGAAAGGCACCCCTTCTTCTTTTGTCTATTCCACCATGTCTCTCCTAAAGATAGTCTCTTCTACCTCCCTAAAGATAAAGACATCAATAACAGACAATGGCAGGTTCTCCAGCGGTGTCTTTTAAGGCAGAAACGCGCTGTCCATCTGCCCGCGTTTCCACGCAAGCCCTTCAGGCTTCAACTTTGTAGTAGTCAGCGAGGCATTAATCTGCTTTGTGTATGTCGTCACATTGAGTTTTAAGAAGTCAATGATGTTTTTCTGGGAGGCATAGTTGAACTCTGATGTACACTCTCGAAGGTAGTTCTGTCTTCTCCTTCTTGTCTTTGTCGAGGGCAGCTTTTGGTCCTTTATGGACGGCTACACGAATGCCTCCATTTTCTTTATTCTGCCCGTATAAAAAAAAAAAGAAAGAAAAGAAAATGAATTAAGCATATTGCAAGAACAGAGGAAGCCTGCACACAATCTGTGTGAACTGTGCACTACTGACTGAATGGATTGAAAGACGAGTTCCAGTGAGGCAGCGCAGGCCGTTTTCCACAGTCTTTCCAGTCATACAGTCTTTGGACCCCATTAATATTTCTTCTGATGTTCTTGCAGCTGTAGCCTTGGAATCCCTGGCGGGTCAGCGATCAGACAGCATTACGAATGAAGGCTTCCGATTGGCTCATTGAACAGCCTTGGCTCTTAAATGAGCTCTACGGACCAATGGGGATACGGGATGAAGGTGGACGCGGGACGCTGTTAGCCTTCTTTGACATCTCCGGGATCGCTCCCGAGCAGAGTAAAGAGATCGGGCGGCGGAGAATGACAGACAGCGATATGAAAGGGCTGAGTGAATGGGGGAAAAGCCGGGGAAGGGAGGGAGCAAATAAGAGAATTAATGGAAGGAAAGAGATTGACCTCTTGCACTGAAGAAAACAGAGAGAGGGAAGTCTGATCTCATACGCTGGTCCCCATGGTGTCCTGAGACCTAATGCAAGGCCTCATGGGTTATGGCACACATACACTTCTCTTAAAGCACTGTGGTAGATAAGTCGGTCTCAGTGGCCGGTGTTACGCTGGTTTAATGCACCACTCTACGGTCCTGTCCCAGCCTCCCCCCCCCCCCCCCCCCCCCCCCCCCACCATCTTGTTTTGAAAATTGCATGAGGGGGCCTGGTTAATGCTTGAGCTCAACTCGCCCTTCCTGTCATTCACTTGAGAAGGGGTGGACTGAGGATTGAGACGGGGGCAGGGGGTGGAATGCCATTACTGTGTATCATTCACAGATCTACCCCAGTGCCCATATGAACCACATGTGCAATTATTAATGCCACAATATCACACCCAAAACTCAAGCCAAAGGGAAGTGTATTACATGCAACATAGAGGCTCCTCCACCGTCTGGTGTTTCCATTTGTGTTGCAATTGTTCTCCTGTGTTATGTGAGCATGACTATTTTTGATAGGAGCTCCAAAGTAAGTAGTTATTTATTTATTTGTTTGTTTGCTTGTTTTTTAGGCATGTCCTCCGCGGCCTGCCCTTCAGTGAATCGGTGCAGGTGTGCACCAGACCTGGGTAGGTGAAGCTTTCTGATCGACAGGCTTCTCACATTGACTGCAGCTCCCTGTGGGTCCCCTGCCTCTGTGTGGGGTGTCTTTGTCTGTGCCTTTGTGCTTGAAATATAGCTCTGGAGCTGCTGTCATTTTCCTCAACTTTGGGCTTTCATTACCAGATCGTTTACCTTGTCCAGAAAGTCTTAAATGTCAGTTGTATAGAGGCCAATGAATAATAAAACACCGCAGACTAAATAGAAATGTTATAGTCCTGTGCGGTCGGGTTCTGGGAGCTTAACAGAAGTGTGACGTGGAAGAGCATTCCTGGAGTTTGCTTAAAGTCCTCCCGCACAAGCAGAACCCAAAGCCTCCAAATCACCACATTGGACTACAAATAGAGGTTATAACAGAGGAATGAAAACATGTTGTGTTCTAATCCGGTGCTGCACAATCCACAGCTTCTGTTGCTAAAAATCTACATGGATTTATTTTGACATAGCAGCAAAATAATTTATCTGAAGTTTCTGATTGCATGACAACAATCTCAGCATCGTTGCACTCATGAAGAGAGGAGAGTAGGGTTTTGGCTCCTTTGAACTCTGAGTAATAAAATACTACCATGAGGATAAAGAAACAGGAATATAAGCCATTACTGCAGCAATGTCTTCCAATTAAGACTAAGGTCACACGCTTGTGCTGAAAAACAGACAAACTTAACTGCCAGAGTAGCCACATCTGAGCTTGTTGTTTTTGGCTGGGCTGAGGAATTGCTGCGGAGCCAAATCAAAGTCAATAGCTCCCTCTGGCCCATTATATGATTAACTTTATTGCTCCCTGGTATTTATTACATAACTTGAATTTTTTTTTTTTTTAACTTGGCCCTTGTCTTTCTGTCATTCATAAAGATAAAAAATGTATCGATGAAAAAAATTAGATGAAAAAATGTAATTTTGATAAAATAATGCATTTATCTCATGCATGAAATCCTGTACTTAATTGTTATTGACATTAAAGCATTTTGTGAATATTTCACATATTCTCTAAATGTAGCATAACATTTGAATTTATGCACAAATGTGTTGTTGAATTACTATGTCTTACCACAATTAGCCCTGCATGATATCTGCTGATTACATATATTGATTTGAGGACATAAAAAATGTATCGAGACTATGCTAAAAATCAAAACCGACATCAACATTTTAATGAAAAAAATGAGAAAAAAGTATTATAATACATGAGCAATGGGCCAGTAATAATCTGTTTCCACATTTTAATATTTCACATGTAAACAAATTACATTGTTGTTACAGTGGGCTCCACAGTCTGCATCCTGTTAAGTCACTGTTCCAGTGTGTGGATGGGCCCTACAGCCTGCATCCTGTTAAGGCACTGTTCCAGTGTGTGGATGGGCCCCACAGTCTGCATCCTGTTAAGGCACTGTTCCAGTGTGTGGATGGGCCCTACAGCCTGCATCCTGTTAAGGCACTGTTCCAGTGTGTGGATGGGCCCCACAGTCTGCATCCTGTTAAGGCACTGTTCCAGTGTGTGGATGGGCCCCATGGTCTGCATCCTGTTAAGGCACTGTTCCAGTGTGTGGATGGGCCCCACAGTCTGCATCCTGTTAAGGCACTGTTCCAGTGTGTGGATGGGCCCCACAGTCTGCATCCTGTTAAGGCACTGTTCCAGTGTGTGGATGGGCCCCACAGTCTGCATCCTGTTAAGGCACTGTTCCAGTGTGTGGATGGGCCCTACAGTCTGCATCCTGTTAAGGCACTGTTCCAGTGTGTGGATGGGCCCCATGGTCTGCATCCTGTTAAGGCACTGTTCCAGTGTGTGGATGGGCCCCACAGTCTGCATCCTGTCAAGGCACTGTTCCAGTGTGTGGTGGGCCCCGCAGTCTGCATCCTGTTAAGGCACTGTTCCAGTGTGTGGATGGGCCCCACACTCTGCATCCTGTTAAGGCACTGTTCCAGTGTGTGGATGGGCCCCACAGTCTGCATCCTGTTAAGGCACTGTTCCAGTGTGTGGATGGGCCCCACAGTCTGCATCCTGTTAAGGCACTGTTCCAGTGTGTGGATAGGCGCCATGGTCTGCATGCCACAAAGGCACTGTTGTCCCTTTATCTTATATCATGTCCCATGATATAATAAAAAATTACCCCTAGCTTCAACCAGGAAGGGAGGGGGACCAGGAGCAGGAGCAGACCATGTGTCATTACTCACTAGCGACCCCCTACTGGTCAGTGGAGTATTCTCTTGCCTCACACAAACTCAGCTGGTGGACTGCTGTGACACTAAATGCATGTTTTAGAGTAGGGCACATCTTCGACTGCCCTTTCAAAAACGACAAAGGAGTTTGCTGCATTGAGCACGGCATGTGAATACAATTTAAGAAAAACATTTCATTTGTCAAAACATTTTTCTAAATCTGCTTACATATTTTTTGTATTATTATTTTTTAAAATTGACTTGATGTTTAATTTTTAATGACCTTGTCACGCTCGACTCGTCCCGTGTGCCCGTGCTTTTGGCGCGGGTCATGCATATTGACCTTCATAGCACTGGAGATGATTCCCTTCCTAATTACCAGTGTTGTATTGGACAGAAGCTGAATGCTAATGTGACACAGCAGTGTATCACAGACACAGATTTTTAAAGGTCTTAAAAATGGCCATTTTTCTTATTTGTACGCGTTTGCTGCTCATTCGCAGGCAGTGTTTGTTTTCCGGTACAGGAAGTGTTACAGGGACGTTGGGGTGGCTCAGTGTTCTTCAGTGAGAATCCCATTAACTCCCCACCATCATAATCACTTTACTCTCACCATACTGCACACCATAATTATACATTTGTTAAAAATAATTGCATTAAAATTTCTTTATCCGTATATAATTATCTACAATACCAGTGTGTATAAAAATAAAAACTCATACATAAATTTGTTTCCCAACTGAAAAAACTGAATGCAATAATTTATATGTCAGAGAGCCATTAACTATCCCACTAACTGGTCTGAGTGTGTGTGTGATAGTGAGAGTGTTTTTGAGAGTTTGTGTGTATGCAGTGTGAGCATCAGCTGTGTGTGTGAGAGTAATAGAAAGAATGGAACAGAGAGTGCATGAGAGTATGTGGGTTAGTGGAAAGAGTGAGTGAGTGTGTGTGTGAGTGTGTGAGAGTGTGTGTGTAGGATGTCCCTCCTACGGCAGGTAAATTCTGGACCTCTCCATTTGTCTTATAGCAGGTGCTAATATGTTCTGTTGTTCTGAATAATTGCATACAGGTTCCATAAATCGGTGAAAGCCCTGAAGGACTCAGGGGTGCCCAGGGCTGGACAGGGGCCCTAAAAATGGTCACCAGTGTCATCGATAGGTTAAGGGCGGGCCTCCTAGCAGCGCCCCTGTGAGAAGTATCCCACACCCTGAGTGTATCTTTACTACCCTGATTCATGGCCTGTCAGAAACAGGGCCAGCTCACCCTCATCTGAGTGTGTACATCACTAATGACATGCTATGTGCAGTAGAATGTATAATGGACTATGATGTCATAGAATGATATGTAAAATGGACTATGATGTCATAGAATGATATGTAAAATGGACTATGATGTTATAGAATGATATGTAAAATGGACAATGATGTTATAGAATGATTGAAGATTCCCAGTGTGTGAGGGAAGAGCTGGGCCAAGGGTCTTTATGTTCCTGTGTGATTTTCTTATGTCATTGTGATTTCTTCTTTTCTGTACCTTTTTGTCTATTTTTCCCTATTTATGTTGCAAGTACCTATTATTTATTTTTCTTTGTATTGTTGTAAATAACTTTAAAGTATATAAAAAGTAAATAAAAAACAAGGCCAGCTCAGACTGTAAGGGCTTTAAGCATGACTCCTTAAATATTTCCCTAATGTCTCCTCTTCCCTCACTAAGGTTGAAGAGACTCACACGTCAAACCGAAATCCCCCGTCCCACCCATTACATTTCTGCACCTGCTTAACAGTGAACGCAGTGCATTGCAAGGCTAATAGCACACAGTTAAAAGCACTGCAGTGTGCTTTAATACAATATCAGAGAATGGGGCTGACATGTAGCCTATTGGTACAACAACCCGTTACACGCACTGAGAGGCCTAAAGGTCAAACAAAAACAAGCCTTTTTACCAGAATAACCCTCCCCCCGCTGCGCGTGCTTATTTGGATTAGAGTTCTGTATTTTCAGACGGAAAGGAGAAACATAGTTAAGGGAAATCTCTGCCATCTTAGGTTAGATAACTGGCCCACCCCCAGGTCTGTCTCTGTATCTTGTAAAACTTCAATACGTTGTCTGTTTAAGATCATCATTCTCTGGTCTTTGAAAGTTCCATCTCTAGTATAACCAGTGTACATGCACAATGCCTGAGTCTACTAACAATACCTCTCTTCTCCCTTGAAATAAGTATTTTTTTATTGTACGTTTTTGGTGCCAGACTCATCCAACACTGTTGTCTGCGCCCATATGACAAAATTGTGAGCATGCTCCCTGTTGAGAAAAGGCATAATGCATCCTGAGTGTGATTTGGTTTTCAGAGCTGAACAGTGTATGCACAAAAAAAATAAAAAAAACAAGAAGAAAACCCGAGCCAAAAAAAAACACACGCTGATATCCACCAGGAGAGGAATCTGAGCTGAGAGCACCCAGGCAGGGGAGTGAAGCTGGGTGTGTTTCCTCAGGGCCGGGGCCTCTCTGTTCCTTCTCCAAGCACAGCACACCCTGACCTGTATGCCTCAGTCAAAGGAAGGAGAGGGAAAGACAAACATGGACCCAGGGTGGTGCCGGCAGAGTTCTCCGCGTTCTCGTGGGAAATAACCCATGGTTCTGCAGCGGGGGTGCATTTTGAGAGGACAGAAGAGGACAGAGCGGTCCCTTTGACAGGTAACCTGAGCCATCCAGCCAACCACAAAGGGGAGGGCGCGGTCATAGACTCGTTTCCAAATACAGTTACTTTTAGGTGTAGTACCCCTCGTGTTAATACAGTCAAATTAATACTGCTTGGCCCACCAGAGACTGAAAACCAGCAAAAATACCTTTACCTCACGTTTCATGTCAAAATATACAATTTTAATGCAGCATGTTTGCATTTTTTTATATACACCATAATCTGACAAACATTTAATCTAGACTTTACCTTGATTATAATATCCTTGGATTTCACATATAGGCTACACTCAAATACAACATACTAGGATTGCTCTGGATTTCATACAGGGTCATTTCTAGTGTCCAGAAAACTCAATATCATGTAGGATAACAGCATTTTTTTTTTTTGGGGGGGGGGGGTTGACTTACAGTGCTAATAAAACTTGTAGCATGAACAGTCATTTTGTACTTCAGCCACAATAGAGCAACGGTCCTCTGTCTTACTCCTAGAGAACCGCAGAGCCTGCTGTTTTTTTTATATTATGTTTCATCTAAAACCCCCCAAGCAACCACTTCAAACCCAGGACACAAGCCGAGGAGTTAATTGTGTAATCGGTTCCTCTAATTGATCGATTAATTGTGGGGTAACAACTAACACAGCCAAGCCCTGGGGCCCCCCCAAGACCAGGATTGAGGGGCGATGCAAGGGGCAAAGCCGGCGCCCTACTGCACGAGCTCTGTCACGCATCGATTTTTCACCAGTAAGCTTGCTGAGTGCCTTCAGATGTCTTGGGGTGAATTCAGGTTACTCGGAAAACAAACTTCACTGTACGTACGTCCATGATCATCTCTGAAGAGCCATCAGAACTATTTTAGCAGCGGAATAAAAACATTGCCAATACAGTATGTACCCTCAGTGTTTTCCTATTTTCAGAGCTCATTAGTCATCGTCCGTGTATATCCAGATAGAGTGCTTTCACTGTCTATCTGGCTGGGGATAGTTCTCACAGTATATGCGGAAGCACAGGTCCATGCTGCTCAAGGCTGTCCCTTTGACAGGGGCTCGTACCAGGCCATTTTTGGGTATGTTTTAGGTGAAAGTACATGCCGTAAAGCACGTCGTGCATCCGCTTGTCCTCGGCATGCTCCTCTGACAGCCGTGGAGAGGGTGAAAATTACAGGGGTGCCGCAAAGAACAGCTCACCCCTACGAGCAGGGGCATTTCAGAACCCTTGGCAAGGGAAGGTTTCCCTCCGATCAGCCTGCGCTCTTCTCCCAGTCTCTGCATTCTCTTGTTATTTTCTCCCTGACTCTCTTCCGTAACAGCACCCAGGGCTGTAAGGGCATCGGGGATTCCATCAAAACGCACTTTCCAAAGCACCACTGCTTATTCTGAATATCTTACATTTTATTGGAGCCAACAAACATGTCTGTTGGAATGTGTTCTTTGCATATGCCTTTAGGGAGACTGCAGTCACTTTTGATTGAATCGCGTACGCCTTTAAAAGAGACTAATTCCAACAGATTGAATCCAGCCTCCCACTTTCCCTCATTGTTTCTCCCTCTGCAGAATAGTAAACATGCAAAGCATAGCAGTTCAGATATCCTTAGTTCCGTCAGGCACTCCCCGAAGACCAAAAGCAAACATGTGGTACTGGCCTGTTTTAGCAGTTGCTCATTGTATGCCATTACATATCATGGTCAGTGCTTACAAGCTACAGTAGATATGAAGAAATTATGTTTTAAGATTTAGGGCAGATTGACAAACAATGGGGGGGGGGGGGGGGGGGGGGGATGGATAAGGTGAAAGCAATGCCATTGGTATAACAGTAACAATTATGAGTCAAAGCAAATAATCAATAAAAAAGGAACAAATCGATATGCCCACTGTCAATTGTACTGATCGTTACAATTAGCTGCTTAGCTTTTCCTTTGTTTCATTAACTGTTATTGACATTAAATATTTTTGTTATTAACATGGAGATTCTTTTAGAGGTGATACAGATTGATCATGTTTCTCTCAATATGCAGAAACGGTTAACAGCCCATTAGAGTTCAGTATTCATCCAGGGTGTGTTTTGCATATGCTCCAATTTTTCTGCTGATAGGCCACGAAAGCTGCCAAATAAGGCAAATAAGGCCTGCTTTTGGGGGGGGGGAATTCACATCAACAGACTCATTTTGGTACAGTGCTGTCGTGAAAGCATTTCCAGGCCAGTAAATGTGTCTAGCTGGCAAAATGTTGGAGCACTTCAAGAAAAAAAAAAAAATCCATGAAAGCATTAACTGATTAATTAAGAAACAGTTTTATGAAATATAATGCATTATTAATCATGAGCTCCTTGAACTAGTCTGGGCTTGATCATGTTCCTCTGCTCTGCTACCAAAGTCACAACAGATTCTTTCACAGATCAGAGGAAGTCATTATGCTTTTTCTCTGTGCCGCTCTGCCTCAGTCCTGAGGAGTGAGTATGCTATCATTATTACCGCTATTCTGTTGATGTTTCAAATGGTATTGTTATTATTATTATTATTATTATTATTATTATTATTATTATTATTGCACTGACATCATTAAAGAGTCATAAATAACATGACATACAACATGTATATAGTGGTAACATTATTATCCCTGAAACTGTTGAATCGATCAGACACACATAAAGCAAAAAATGGGTATTTGGCCAGCAAAGGTCTTCCAACAGTGCTGACATTTACACTGGGCTAAATAACAGGAAGCAGAGCTCTGAGGAGGAGCTGGGCCTCGCCTCACAGACCCGCAGTACAGGGCCTTGCAGGGTTTACATCACTTCCTGTAGTCTTTACATAGACATTCACAATGGTCCTAGTCTGAAAGACTGTACATGTCAATGAAAGCAATAGAAGTCCATTTTCTGACTCATGAAATGATCTCCCTGTGTATGGGGACGTATGCCATAGTATATAGTACAGCTGTGACGTAGCTAAGCCGTTGGTAAGGTTACCGAGCAAAGAAAAGGGGCGTTACTTATTCACCTCTAAGAGCCCCTGAGGGCAAAATACATACCATCCAGTACATTTTCTGCATAATGATAGGCTCTATTAATGACAGGCGTAGATGGAAAATGCAAGCAGTACATGAGTCAGCCCTCAGTCTGCACTCTCTTCTTGCTTTACGAGTGCTTCTCTGGGTGAGAGCTGCAAGCACAAACGGGCCTCCGCTGCAGTGGGTCTTTAACCACCCCAAACGCTGTGTGCATGCAGGTAAAAAAAAAAAAAAAAACTCAATCTTTATTTAAATTTGATTCCAGAGTATATCACACGAAACATGAAATTCTCATTAAACACCTACTCACATCCACAGCATACTCACACATATGCATACTGCCCAAAAGACCGTCCTTCCCCTTTCATCTGTAAATCCATTGATATTAACATAAATAGGTGCGTTCAAAAGTCCAACGCATTCCAAGGGATTTCTGTAGCTACCGTTTTAGCTTGTGAAACGTCCTCTTCCTTTTAAGTTCAGTCGGTATCTGTGTGCACACAGCCTCAGTGGGTATCAGTAGAGGATCACTTCTCATGTAGTCTGTTGGATGTAGGGGGTAGCTTCACAGCTCTTACCGTTTGTTACTCAAGGCTCCAGAAACAAAAAAAAAAAAACTCTGTTTTACCAACTAAGAATACAAGATTATTTGAAATTCTTTTGTGGTCCCTTGGCCAGCTTCATGCTATCTAAACAGCATACAAAGCAAAGAATCAATTGCTTCACTTCTCCTTCTCCGGGGTGTGCAAATTGCATTTGTAAATGGTGTTGCTGTTATTTATTCTTTAAAAGCCATTCCGGATAACATCAACACGTAGGTGCAGACTCCAAACGCTCACCTTGGTTACAGATACCATCTAGTCATGTGCGCTGCGAAGGCTCACGTCCTGGTGCGTGCAATTTGAATTTACACCTGTTTTATCAGATCGTTAGCCAGGTGTTAACAGGCGTATGAGATGAGCAGATTGGTGGTGTATCTGGGAGTTTGAGGGAGGAATGGAATTAAAGTTAAAGAAATATCATAAGACTGCAGTAATAAAAAGGAAATTGCTTTAAGCATTAGGTATTAGGATATTCACCTGGCCATGCCTGGAATTGTCATTTGGAGATCACCTCAGGTCAGTCCTTGACATTTCCTGTGAAATGAATTTTTTTGTTTCCTGATGTGAAACTAATGCCCATTTTCCCACTACTTACATACAGCATAAAAATAATAATAAAATAATGAGAAATAACAGTTTGATTACTTTTTTTCATGCAGTTCCTCCATAAGCACTGGTTTATACGGGATCATTTTTCATTTGTATGATTTAGCAAAGCAGGAACTTACACATCGCCCAACCTGTAGAAAACAAAAACACGTTTATTGAATAGCATAATGGCTGATTAGCGGGCTGGCACCAGCGCTGCCACCATTTTCAGGTGCTTGAGAAAGTCAGCGAGGAACAATTAGCTAACAGGAGGCCTTTTACATTAACCTGTCAGAAAGTTAACGGATTGTGTTGACTGTGATTAAGCGTATATTTCCACAAGACCTCTCTGCGTTCTTTATTCTGCATCATTCATGAGTTTCATCCGTCAAAATCTGCACTCTAAGAATAGAAGCTTGCATGCCTGAGGTTTTTATGTTTTTTTTTTTCTCTTTCGGATAATGCCATGAAACTTCTTTCTCACTTCAGCAGTACTTTAGCCTTTTCATTTTCTAACGCATGCATACCAGGGGCAAGAGAAGCTGCTAAACTCAATATTTTCACCACGTCATTAGGTTTCATATCTTCTACTAACAGTGATTTACAATTCTCTCCATCTGTGCGTGGCCCTCCCCACCCCTCCCCTCCGTGGAACTTGTGGTCGGTTCCCCCCGCAACGCAAGCTTCTCTGACCTCACCGAACCCTGTTACACATCATCCAGATCCAATCGAAAATTCAGCTCACCTTTAGGGTAGTCAAACCTCAGCCTTCCTTTATGAGCCTCATACATCATTTCACCCAGGTCTGGAGAAAGAGAACCAAAAAAAAAACAAAACAACAACACTGACAAGTCATTTACTTTATAAATATGATTGGTGTATCCCACAACATTTTAGATTTTTTATTTTTTAATGAACCATCCCAGACCCCCCACCCCCCAGTCAAATTCAGAGTATACACAAACAGGATATTTTTCAGACAGTCACAGATGTGCGTGTTTGAAGGCTACAAGCTGTTCTGGGATGACAGGGCCGTAGGCCGGAAACTGCGACATGCACAGACATTAAGACAGTGCTACACAGCAACAGGAGCAGGTGAGCAGAAACACCTATGGCCTAGCTTCTCATCCTCCTCACTTTTTATTTTTTTTTTCCATTAAACCAGACAAAGGGCCATGCGTCACCCCTCTTAATCATTTCCGCCCTCGGTGACACAAAACAAATCAAGACAAATCTTCATCTCGCTCAAAAACGAAGAGAGAGGGAGAGAGAGGGAGAGAGAGAAAGAAAAAACACAGGCCTCTCAGAAGAGCAGCAGCAGAACAGTGGCTGCTCATCTTTGAGCAGCTTTCATGGGAGGGAGGGCAGAAAATGGACTAATTTGACGGGAAGCGAGGGAAGAAATCCACCCCCCCCTTCCTTCCCCCCCAACACCCTCACAGGAGCCTGTCTCTCCTGGGTACCACATGCTTTAACTATGGCAGATTACTACAGACAAGAGCCCCGAGCATCCACCGACGCAACACCGCAAAACGAGGAAAAATAAATTAATAAATAAATTAAACACGCTCCACAGCTTCGAATTGCCTCCTGCATTTACCTGGAGTCATCCTATGAGAAACAACTCCGGAAAAGGATATAAAAACGAGGGCCCGCATCCATCCAAGCGATGAAT
Source organism: Albula glossodonta (assembly GCA_019788955.1). Classification (NCBI taxonomy): domain Eukaryota; kingdom Metazoa; phylum Chordata; class Actinopteri; order Albuliformes; family Albulidae; genus Albula; species Albula glossodonta. The sequence continues at coordinate 2,447,897 of JAFBMS010000096.1, read as the reverse complement.
GTTTTATTTCTGGGAGTGCTCCTGCCTCTCTCCTGTTGCTTTCATCTGCAAGAGGCAGGGCGAGAGAGATCAGTGACATAACCCCGGAAAAGAGTTTAGCTGCATAAACCCAAACGCTTTTTTTAAAATTCAGGCTTTATTTTTAAAAATTTTCCTTGTGGGAGGTGTTCGCTCAGTGTGCTGTCTCAGCGTGCATGTCAAACGCAGCCCTTTCCCCAGGCTTCCATTTCAAATATTCATCAACTTCTTCCACAAAACTTCAAATCAATTTTCAGCTCCAATTAGACATACAAGAAGAGAGATAATTGCAAGGTAAACTCATACATTTTTCAGCGAACAGTCATGGCTGCCCTTTAAGATATCAAATTTAATTTATTTTTTTTTCCTGAAAATGCCTTTTCTTCCGCTACGCTCTTTCAACACACACATCCTTTACTTGGGTACTCTATCAAAAAAAAAAAAGAAAGAGAATTTGATAGCCTAATCCTTACCAACGCTTTTTTTCAGACAGCATTCCACTGCAATTCAAAACCATGTTTTGTAGTTTTAGCAATTTAAAATTTTCCTCTTGACGTCAGCTGGAGATGCAATATTCATATTAGCCAGTGCAAAAACTTTTTTTTACCTCATTCACTACTGAAGACAGTTTAGAGATATTACAATGAGGACATTATATTAAGAACACATGCTAAATACATGTTTATATTATAGGCATTTAGCAGACTCACCTATTCATAGAATAACTGTCCCAGCTTACATTGTTTATACACAATTAAATGGAGCAGCTGAATTAATTACGATGCTGTAGACAAACCTGCAACCCCTTGAGTTACAAAGCCCACCTCCCCAACTATGGATGCCAATTTCATGCAATTCTTTTAATCAGTAACCGAAGTCTTTTAATCTATTTATAATGATTAACTGATAAGCTTAATATCTACTATAACCTATAAAAAGAATGATTCAAAATAGGTCTATCAATAAATGAGTTGTAGATGACTATACAATTCTTATCGACAAGCCCAAAAAATCAGTAAAACGGGATTTGCATTGCGCATTAATGCAATAACTAAAAACACAAGTTTATTGACAGAATGTGTGAAAGAGGAGGACCGCTGACATTTCTATCACAGGATGAGTAAACTCCCGTGCCGACAGTCGCAAAAGACATTTCTTATTAATGCGTATTACTTTTGTGATAAACAAAAGAACCGATTAATTATTCAAAATATCATTAAATGAGTTGTCTGGGTCTGTATTAGAGCGGTTTAATTAAGACATGTAGTCGTATTCATGGAGAAATCTGGAAATCTAGTGAGAAAGGTGTGCACACACAGAACAATATGCAGCTGCTAGATCTAAGATAAGCCATATGAAAAAAGGTAACATCCACATGTGTGAGAATCCCAAAATAATTTCTGTTACATGCATGACAAGGTGCAAGGACGAGGTGAAGCTGGCCTATGAGAAACACTTCCAGTGTGTTTACACCAGGCAGAGTCGATACACCCAATGCTCTCCAAACACTGGAGTTTTTTCACTATGCTCCAAATCTCCAGGCATCTGCAGCCTCTTGCTCTAGTCCCGTAAATACCTTCAGACAGATAACATTCCTCCTCACGCGTTTCCACGGAAACCACGGAATCCTAATGGCTTCCTCTCGGGTCGCGGTGTCCACCTGCTGCCTGTTACCCTTCCCCTGGGGGAACTGTAATGTCTAAACAGAGCTAATGTGCCCCATTTAACACATACACACACTCTCACACGCACTCTTACACTCACACACACACACACACACACCCTGTGACCTGGTCGCTTCTCTCCGCCCTGGCCAGTTTTCACGGCTGCCAGTGAGTCCTTGTGTCCGGTCCCTGCGGTCATCTTCCATGTGTTCCACTCGATCGTTTCATTTAAAGCCCATTAGCATAAGAAAATCAGACGAGAGCTCTTCCTCCTCTGCTTGCTGTATTTGAGCAGGCATTCGGGACCACACACCAGGATCTTGCACCAGTGGTGCAGCTTGCATATAAGAGATGATTTTGAAAATATAAAGCATGATAAAGCAGGTGTAAATTGCATGCGTAACCTCAGTAGGCGCTCGTTTTGACTCTTCCAATGCGTCCTAACCTCTTTAACCTCTTTGTCTGGCACAATCTCCTGGGCGTGGTGCTGAGATTTCACCTCATTCAGAATTCCACTGAATCCCTCCATGCTTCTCCGCTGACCTTTCTGTTCTCTGGCCAGTCCTGCGTGTTTTTATGAACAAATTTACTCTCATCTTCAATCTGGCCTCCCTGATTAATTTTCATGGAGGTATACACAACCCTGCATAAGAGGATAACCAAATTTTGTCCTTAAATGACTCAGAATTAGGTGTTTTGTTCCTCATAAAAATCAGTTTTGCAAGTTCAGTGATCTCCAAAATGAACCTCCCAAATGCTAAACTTTAAAAAAAAAAAAACATTTTAACATTCATGCTCAAGACAAAGTAGAGGACGAATGTTTTTGTTTTTTTTATTCCAGGCCTGGTATGTTGTACCATTCAAAATACCTCCACACCCTCTCTCTCTCTGTGTTCATTTGGATTCTTTATTTCTCAGACATGATAGAACCGAACCTCACGCGGCAGAAACGAGCCGGAGAGATGATCAGAAGGGTTCGGAGGCCTGAAAGCGTGACACGCCATCAATATTGCAAATGCGTTTGCCCGATGATCAAACCGCAGATTTAAAGGGGGGAAAAATCAGCAAGGAAGAATAAAAGCATCCATTAAAGAGAGAACGTTCCAGAAGAGCCGAGTGGCAGCTCACTGACTCCTCAAATCGAACCTCATGTTAATCTCCCAATAAAGAAGCTGCTTAGATATCACTGGCGCTCGGAAAAAGTCTGGCCTCCTCCCGATTTCTGTCCCACACTCCCTGTCTCTCTGGAGAATCCAAAGGAAGTTTACTGTTTTGTAAGATTGATTTTCTGCAATCTGACTGGTTCCCAAAAAAGTTTTAGCCAGAATTATATTCTAGGTCAATCACAGATGTAGGCTTGAATCATTGATAAGACTCTGTCTCAGTTTTTCTTAATGTAGAATAACATTATCTTTTATTTACACATCAGAATAATGCACTGCTTCACCATAACATAAGATTATTGATCTCTAGTATCATGTAAAGTTCGGCTAATCTGTGTCGATTCTCATATATATAGGTCACAATGTCCGTTCGTTGGTGAGTTTTTGTGTCTGTGTTCAAAGCTAGTGTATTTTGGGGAATTCCCCTGTTTAAGTTAAAAACCTGCTCTTTGCAACTATTAACCTGATTGGATGGCATGGAGCTCAGTAGTATTATTGGAACTCTGTAATGTGGTGTCACCACTGTATGAGTCACCATGAAGAGGGGGGGGATTAGCGATCAGTCACTGTGGGTTGTTTGCGGTAGTAGCAGACTTCGTAATCAAACAAAAGCATGAGAATCAGGTTCAGACCAATTTAAACCGCCTGTTTCAGTGTCCTCCATTTTGTGCTCATGATGCACTGGTTTTATATATACATAACCAGTTATTATTTACATATATACGTGTGTGACTAATTTATGTTAATAATCAAAACACTATGTGATTAAGGCTTGTAAAACATGTTGTATGCTGTACTAGTATGTTTCATTTCTTCCAGGATCATATATGCAAACAGAAACATTAAATCTCATACATGTACATATACACCTGCTTGCATAAAGTAAGTAAATAAAAAAAAAATGAAAAGGTACAGTTTAGAGCTAAAGCCAATAAAGGGTAAATTCACTGTCTATAGTGAATTCTGACATTCATGATAATCTCTTCTCCTTTGAGGAACTCTGGCCAGTGTTGGGGTGAAAGGGCATGCAATCCTCTGCTGGGAGTGTTTGACCCGAAAGCACCCTCCTCACAAGGTGGAAGTCTTTGAGCTTTTCCTTTGTCCAATCTGATAACCGAGTCTGTGCCCATACAGGATAATCACACCCCTGTGCATCTGAATCACACGGTTTAGTCAGGCGTTTCACATGTGAAATACATACACAGGTGTGCTTCCTCGATACGTTCTGTGAAACAGGATGTTATGTGATTTGGACATATGGGTTACATCCGCTATGTCCCTTTCTCCGATCTGGATTTCTGAACACTATTTTAACCTTACGGGATCATGGATGAATATCCCGTCGGATGTTGCCTGAATGGACGTGATGCTGGGCGCACCTGTACGTCACACATATAAACCACATACTGCCACTTAACATAGGGGGAGCCCACATATGAGTCCCATTAGGGGTACGGTAAACCAGGCCTTTCCCATTTCCACATGCCCGCCCCGAAACTTACAAATGGGAGAGCCATTTCTCCCCACAGCGCCCTTTCCCCCCAACCCCTCAACACCCCACCTCTGGCCATCCTGTTTATAAGCCCTGGCCTGAACAGCAACCCAGTGTGCAGCTCGCTCGGGCACTCGGACATCGGCGGTTATTTTTCAGGGACAGGGCCGATACACCCCCACGTTTATTTTTACGCCCCATCTCAAACGGTGGTAACCCGAGTCCTGGAGACAGCTGGGGCCGCTGGCGGGGGCCGCCATGCCCTAATATGTCTGAGCCGCACCGAGGCGATTAAAATTAGCCGAGCCTCTTTGATGGGGGCGGAGCGGTGACTCACCGCGGTGGCCCGCAAGCGACACCCCAAGCCCCCAAACCCCTCCCACCGCCGGGACCACACAGAGCGAATATAGGTCTGCCCTGGTATCAAAACCCAGTGTCGCTTTCCTTTCAGGAAGAGGAAAGAGGGCCTGACATCAACACTCTGCTGCGATCTGAGCATGCTCAATCTCTTCTCAAATAAGGGACATAAAAACCCTGTCACATGGAACACTGAAAATACACTACTGATTTACAATAGAATGAGTAGAATAGAACATGGAACACTGAAAATACACTACTGATTTACAATAGAATGAGTAGAATAGAACATGGAACACTGAAAATACACTACTGATTTACAATAGAATGAGTAGAATAGAACATGGAACACTGAAAATACACTACTGATTTACAATAGAATGAGTAGAATAGAACAGAACAGAACAGAATGCAACAGACATCCTGTTGCCCATTTATGGACAGAGCTTGGCTTACATATAATATAAAAATATTAAAACAGCATATCATGTTATAATTGATAAGACATAAAGAAAGATGACAGTGAGTGCACAGCTGAGGACACATGTTCCTGTCGGCTCATCGTTCATCTAGTCTGCTATCACCAGAGCAGATCTCAATTCAACATCTGTTCAACAATGAGCCCGAACTACAGCTCCACAATGTGATATCAAGATGTTTGTGATGAAAACAAAAATTTGCATTGAAAAAACTGAAAACAATACCTGGGGCCATGTAGGCAGAAGTATAATTACCCTTGCTTTGTTTTCCATTAAAAACTCTTCAGATTCATATTCTATGCTGTGTATTCCCTCATTCTCACTGGTCCCATTCTACCATTTTAACATACATCTGTTTTTTTCCCCACAAAGAAATACATGGACAAAAATATGTTTTCTTATTTTTCTTATGCCTCCCTACTAGAGATGGAAAAAAAATGTTTCAGACGTCCCATCCTGTTCATAAGGAAGGTTTCAAATGCCATGTGCTTTTGAAATAGTGTTGTCTCAAACCCTTGGTCAACACCTCACACAGACAACACAATGGTGCACACACACATAAATAATGCCATTATTTACCCAACATATCATCAGTCTACCTGTAAGAGCGCTGCACCAGGCTGCGTATCAGTCTACCTGTAAGAGCGCTGCACCAGACTGCGTATCAGTCTACCTGAAAGAGCGCTGCACCAGACTGCGTATCAGTCTACCTGTAAGAGCGCTGCACCAGGCTGCGTATCAGTCTACCTGTAAGAGCGCTGCACCAGACTGCGTATCAGTCTACCTGTAAGAGCGCTGCACCAGACTGCGTATCAGTCTACCTGTAAGAGCGCTGCACCAGACTGCGTATCAGTCTACCTGTAAGAGCGCTGCACCAGACTGCGTATCAGTCTACCTGTAAGAGCGCTGCACCAGACTGCGTATCAGTCTACCTGTAAGAGCGCTGCACCAGACTGCGTATCAGTCTACCTGTAAGAGCGCTGCACTAGACTGCGTATCAGTCTACCTGTAAGAGCGCTGCACCAGACTGCGTCTGCTCTTTAAAAAGCCTCACCTAAGAAGACTTCTCCCAACTTGCATCAAAATTCAGTTGATACAGAAAAACTGTTTCAAGGCACAATTCAAATTGCATCAGATAGTTTTTCCTGACAGGTCTTTCAAACGTGCGGTTGTCAGACACAAGGCTTATCTTCCGCACATTTCCAGAACAAAATATGGGAAACAACTGACAGTGAACTGAAAGTGAGAGCGTGGTTTGTCTGAAGAGTGTCTTGATCTTCTTTTTTACAGTAATTCAAGAATATATCCTGGTGTCGATGCAATGGCACAAAAGTAAGTTTTCACGAGTTCAAAAGCGGCAGAATGACTTTCACTCTGGTTTACATTCAGTCGCGCCTTCATGCAATTCATACTAAAACTTTAAGCAAGGATCACCTTTTATTAGTGTTACTCATTTGTTTAATTTATAAACACATTATTAATGTCATCAACACATTATATATATATATATATATATATATATATATATATATATATATAAATTATGATTACATTCAACCTGGCCCCATATTTTAGCAGATCAAACATCCATATGTTATCTCCATGTTATTGTTATAAATGGCCAATAAAGCATTCGTACTCATGTAATTACATTAAAAGTTTTCACATTAGTGAACATCATATTAAAGAAGAGGCTAGGGCAGCCATATTAAGAACACAGTCGAAGGCGGTAAAAAATAACATAACATAACATAACATAACTAATAACATAATGCCCTATAATTAATGTATCATATATACACATATGACAGTGAAAACATGAAATGCTAAACTCAACCAACGGTTACGAGGCCTTCACTGCAGCGAGTCACATTTCCTATTCACTCATTGAGCCCAGCTTAGCTATGACCCCTCCCCCTCTATGCCCAGTAGCCCAGTTTAGTTCTGACCCCTCCCCCTCTATGCCCAGTAGCCCAGCTTAGCTATGACCCCTCCCCCTCTATGCCCAGTAGCCCAGTTTAGTTCTGACCCCTCCCCCTCTATGCCCAGTAGCCCAGTTTAGTTCTGACCCCTCCCCCTCTATGCCCAGTAGCCCAGTTTAGTTCTGACCCCTCCCCCTCTATGCCCAGTAGCCCAGTTTAGTTCTGACCCCTCCCCCTCTATGCCCAGTAGCCCAGTTTAGTTCTGACCCCTCCCCCTCTATGCCCAGTAGCCCAGTTTAGCTATGACCCCTCCCCCTCTATGCCCAGTAGCCCAGTTTAGTTCTGACCCCTCCCCCTCTATGCCCAGTAGCCCAGTTTAGTTCTGACCCCTCCCCCTCTATGCCCAGTAGCCCAGCTTAGCTATGACCCCTCCCCCTCTATGCCCAGTAGCCCAGCTTAGCTATGACCCCTCCCCCTCCATGCCCAGTAGCCCAGCTTAGCTATGACCCCTCCCCCTCTATGCCCAGTAGCCCAGTTTAGTTATGACCCCTCCCCCTCCATGCCCAGTAGCCCAGTTTAGTTCTGACCCCTCCCCCTCCATGCCCAGTAGCCCAGTTTAGTTCTGACCCCTCCCCCTCCATGCCCAGTAGCCCAGCTTAGCTCTGACCCCTCCCCCTCTATGCCCAGTAGCCCAGTTTAGTTCTGACCCCTCCCCCTCCATGCCCAGTAGCCCAGCTTAGCTATGACCCCTCCCCCTCTATGCCCAGTAGCCCAGTTTAGTTCTGACCCCTCCCCCTCTATGCCCAGTAGAGCTCATGTCCACGGCCCGTCTGGTGAGAGGAACACAGCTCCATCATGTCTGGAGCCTCAATAAATGGATATCTGGTCCAAACTTAATGAGCTCTGCAGCTCTGCTAATAGTTTCTGTAATCTCAGCGCTTTGGCAGACAAACACATTTAACACCGCTGAAATACGCCCCGAGGAAACACACTGCGGAGGACTGTCATTATTTAGCCAAGGGGAATGTCCACCGGATGACCCCAAGAACGAGGAGGGGGGGAAAAACCATCCTTAGCAACAGATCTTGATTATGGCGTAGAGGCAGCCCCTATCTTTGGTTCTCCGGAATTTTTAAATGAACCTTATTTTAATCGCATTGTGTTCAGGAATGCTCAAATTAATAAGCCTGTGAGTTGCACAATTGGTGGTTATCAAATATTGCATTCCACAGTGCGAGGTTATGGCGGCGCACTGTAGGGTTGCCGCTCGTTATCAAGCTGAGAGACGGCCTCGTTCACTTTCACAGGAAACAGTTCAATTACTTTCACAGAGCGTACGAGTCTACGCCAGGGTCAGGTTCCATATCTGAGATATTAAAATCCTGGCCTATTATTTTTCTGCAGGGTACTTAGACACACACACACACACACACACACACATATATATATATCCTGAAAATATGTTCTGGTCCCATTCAATCCAACTGATTGCACTCTCTCCTTAATACCGAAGTTGATTAGGTGGTCTGTTTTCTTAGGCAGTTCTTTAATGAAGAATAAGGAAAAATAAAAGTAACAGGAGAGAAATAGCACTGAGGTACAATAGATAACCCTTTTTTTCCATTTGTGTTTTTCACCTGCTGACTGCAACTTAAGTATGGCTATTGCATTCATATGGAAACAAATTGCGCTTCTTATATTGCCGGTCTTATTTTAGAACAAACCCTACTCAAAGGGCTCTCCAAAGAACGTTTCTTATGTGTGTCATTAGTCTCATTGTTCAGACCATTAACCAGGCCTTGGCTTTTGTGTAATAGAAAATGTATTAGCCATGGCACGGACTGGGAGAACTGCACTAGAAAATAATGCTTTATACTGGTCAGCATAAACACAGGGAGAGAGGAAAATCACAATAAAAAACCCCCCAAAAAAATTGCCTTTTGGATTTATGTAAACATGAAAAATGAGCCGGCCGCGCACCCAGAACATGAATAAGCTCTGGGAGTCGTACCCAAAAGCGGTGCAGAAAGCAGCACAGTTACTCAGCACGGCTCAGCTCAATTCCACCCATTCTTCTGAAATATTCCTCTGTAAAAACAGAGGAAGGAGAATCGTTCATCCAGGGCCGTTCTCTGTCTCTCTCTTTCCCCCTCCCGCCCTCACTCAATCCCTGTCTCCCCCTGTCTGTCACATTCTCTTTCCCTCAGTTCCTCTCTTCCTCTCTTTCTCCTTCCATTTTACACTGTCTTTCTCTCTCTCTTTCTCTCTCTCTCTCTTCCCGTCTCTCTTCCTCTCAATCTCAGTTTCAATTTCAATTTGCTTTATTGGCAGGACAAAAACAGTCAAGCAACATACAAAAACAACATATAACAATTATTTAATTTTGGTTTACAAGAAAAATATACATACAACATACATTTATACACATACACACGTTATATGTATACACACACATATATGCACATACACATATGTATGCATGTACATACATATGTCTATATATATATACCTCTATCTCACTCTGTCCTCCTTCTTCTCCCTCTTTCTCTCTCTCTCTCTCTCTCTCTCTCTCTGTCTCTCATGGTGCTGCCACCTCGCCTGCATGTGTCCTTACTGCAGTTTATTAGTGTGTGTTTAGGCAGTAAAGATCGCTATGAGTCTAACTTTACCATTCTGGCACACACTAAAGCTTCAGTTTGTTGGGGTGTGGGTGGGGGGTGAGGGGTGGCGGGTGGGAGGGGGTACAGCAAAGAACAAAGAAAAAAACCTTCAGCAAAGCTGCTGCCAAATTGGCAGTAAGTGCTGAAGATTGTAGGTATTTTTCGTTCCCACTGCACCTTCTCACTAAGCTATCCCCCCCACCCCCACCAATAATATGTAGTAATGGGTTTGCTTTTGAAGTGGGTTGCAGGGTAAATTGGAAAGGAAATGTGTGCCCCCCCCCCTAAATGAACCCTCTCTGTCCCATACCCAAATCTGCTCCAGGTATCAAACAGCCTCAGCTCCCCCACACCCAGGTGCTTCGCCAGGTTTGTTTACCTGGCTCATCACCAAGGTAACCCTGACCCTCTCGAACCTCCACCTGGACCAGCACCGGAGGCAGAGCACCGGGAGACCCGGTAGCACGCCGCCGCGGCTCGGCCCGGCTCTGCTCCAGTCAGGAGGCTTAATTATCTTTCTTGGCTCTGAAACGGCTCCTCTGTTTCTGTTTGTTTATTTATTTATTTATATACTTATTTATTTTCAGAAACGCTGAAGGAACACATCAGTGCGACGGTGACAGGTACCCATGAGGAAAAGGCTGAACATGAAACGCAAAGCAAGAAGCTACGGAATGAAAGGCCCTGCTGTTAAAACATGAAATGCTAAACTCAACCAACGGTTACGAGGCCTTCACTGCAGTGAATCACATTTCCTATTCACTCATTGAAATCCAGTTAATCGTTCAGGAGAAAAACGACCAATATCCAGAACATCGTCCCCCAGCTAACGGCATTTCCTCTTTCTCAACATCAATACAACCCTCCTGTTCTGACTCTCCTCAGCAGAGAGAACCGTGTTCTGGCTCTCCTCAGCAGAGAGAACCGTGTTCTGACCCTCCTTAGCAGACTCTCCTCAGCAGAGAGAACCGTGTTCTGACCCTCCTCAGCAGAGAGAACCGTGTTCTGACCCTCCTTAGCAGAGAGAACCGTGTTCTGACTCTCCTCAGCAGAGAGAACAGTGTTCCAGTGCTGCCCACAAAACAACCAGGATGTGCTTTACAGAGAAACAAAGCAGACACATTATCTAATAAGTTTCACATATATATATATATACTGTAATGGATTGGAAACATTGTAAGAGAAGTATGGTTTGCACAAACTACCATTAATTTTATACACGTGGTTTATGTACGGGATGGGAGAATTTCACTGCACCATCCAGTTAGGGATTTCCCCTCAGTGACTTTTTTCAGAGTACAACTGTGATTCAAAATCCATTGCAGCATAGTTTATTAGGTCCTGAAGTCTTGAAATCCTGAAAATCATGTCATTTGTCTGGAATGTCACCATTGTCCTTTGAGTTGGAACCGCAGATGGGATCTCTGTGCTGTAACCTGATGCGCGACAGTCGCTTCCTGGCGCAGGAAGTGATGGCGTGAGATACGGAGCTGTGAAGCTGCGCCAGATCGCGACGCCATCTCCGCTCCTCAGAGGGGCCCCGGGTACGAACAGGAGGGGGGCCGTCCGAGTATTTCCGCACACGTGCAGTGGAACTAGGGAGCGGAACACACCTTGGTGGAGAACATCCTCTTGCCCTGGTGGGGGGTGAGCAGGTAATCAGATTTCATTAATATTCTAGGCAGGTGGTGTTTCACACCTTCCGGAAACCTGTCCTTCCTCTTGTGGGTCAGCTTCACAACTGTCAACTCAATAAACGAGACCTAGAAAATGACAGAAATAGAAAAAATGGAAATATCTACCAGGATCAGAGCAGATTGTACAGTTGCTCAAGAGAACTGAGGTGCAGGGAGATGAAACAATGGCAGCGTTTGTTCAACATGCTGAAGAGAAACAAAATGTATAATTATGACTTAATATCTGTCTTAATATGAGAGTGTTACTGGCCTGGTCCACAAATCATTCTCACATTATTTTTATGTGTCTTTTTATTTCTTATTCAAGGAGGATCTTCATTGGAAAAAAAAGGAAAAAAAAACTATATAACTGTCTTGTTTTTGTTATGAGATGTATTTTTCATAAAATGAATTCTTCTGTTTGCTTTCTCACTTTAAAACTTATGATTCTCTGATGGCTGAATGCTTAACATTTTAGCATTTTTTTTTGGGGGGGGGGGGGGGGGGGGAATCCAGCTAAGGAAAAGCAGTTACTGATGCTTCGTCATGCTTAGAGCTACTGACAAAAACAAATTAGAAGCTTGACACTGAAATCCCTGTGAGTCAGCAAGAATGCTCGGGAGGCTAGAAAGATGCAGAGTGAGCACGAGTCAACTTTTTCCTTTTTTACATTTTTTTTTTTTTTGGATGCCCCATCCAAGCATGCCAAAACAGAGCGGAATATGCCAGAGAAGGGCACGCTGTTCACGGCTCAAGACTCAAACAGCATTCTGGGTAAATTTGTATCACATCCCAGAAACCACTGGGGAAATGTCAGTGTTGCAAACGGGTAGTAAAAATAAATTAATTCATTAAAATGTTCTGAGAGTTAATGTCATGAATAAATCTTAGCGGCGGCTGTTCAAACCCCCGCACACCCACCCCTAAACCCCCCCTTCCCAACAACTCTGTCGCCATGGGAACGCTTGCTTTGCTTTAACCCTGTCCTACACATGCTGTGTGATTCACTCATTAGCGTGTAGGTTTGCCGTTTCCTGATTAACGCTTTCTGATATTGAGCATTGAAGCTGTACGAAAACAGAATGTGCCAGGAAAAAAAATTCTGTAAAACATTAAAAAAAAAAAAAAATTGGACCTTCAACAAAAAAAAAATAAATAAATAAATAAATGAAACTGAGAAAATTCAGAGAGCTGAGTGCATCCAAATGAGCATAAATTTTCCATTATTGGTCGGAGGAGACGGAGGAGGATGAAAGCTCAGAGAACGGACTGCTGATTAAACCCAATGGGGAAGTAATATCACTTAGAGCAGTGTGCCAGGAAGAGCCTCTCCAAGTGGATGCCATCGCCACGAACCAATGCTACGGCCGCATCTCCCCGCCGCTTTCGCATCGACACCTTATGTCACATCCATAGGAATGCGATCTTCGCCACCCCCTCCCCCCCCCCGCCGCCCCAAGCAATCCCTTTTAAGTGCGTATTGATTTTTCTTAGTGTCGGCGGCGCGTCTCTTCATTCAGAGCGGCAAACGGAGTCTCACGGCCAGCTCTACCTCCAGCTTAAAGAAAAAAAATACTCTCAGTACATCTGAAGATGAACCTCTCCACCAACCACCCCCCACCCCCACAGCCCACCCCCACTCAGACACCCCGTGCATTTGTAATCATCCTCTCTCTCTCTCTCTGCATATAGTTTAATTTTGTTGCACTGGAGCAGACGTTAGTCTCCCCCATTCCCCTGGATCCCTTGTATGAGGTGTGGCTATTAAATAACGAGACCAATGTTGTAATTCAGTTCTAATGAAGAAAACAAAAGATTCGATAGCCGTTTTGTTCAATTTCACCAAAATTTCCAACGTTTCAATTTCATTGCTCGGTTTTTGAACTGTCCATTTTTACGGCACATCATAAAAAACACGTGTGCCTCAAGCAATGAGTAACAGCGGACTGAAAACGCAAGCGAGTTGAAACTTCCAGGGGTTGTTTATGCTTGCCCGTCAGTCAATGTATACCACATGGCTCATGCATGCGACTGACCGACATAGGCCCAGTCTTGTTATTTAATGGCCGCACCTTGTATGCACATAATGGTGAGAATGTTCATGTCGCTCCTAAAAGCACCAGGCCGTACAGTAACCATGGCCGCCCCCCTGGCCTAGCTTCTGTATGAGCCCGACTGACAACAACAGCAGGCCTTGGGATGGGGGCACGGGCGGGGTGTGGGGGTGAGAGTGATGTCATCCATCTCTGAGCCCCACCACATGGGAAGAGACTGAACACTCATTTATTTTTTTTTATTTGTGTGTTATCCCTCTCTCTCTCACTCACTCTCTTTCTTTTCCCCATCCTCTATCAATCTCTCTTCATTTATCCTTCCACTCTCTCACTCGTTTCTCTCTCTCTCTCTCCTCCCCCCAAAAAAAATTCTAATCCAAATAAGCTTCGTTGGCATGACCACACATCAGCATAGAACTGCCAAAGCAATCATTTACACAAACCGTACACCAATAGAAACATTGTTATTATCAATGTAAGACATATGTACTTATACTGTGAGTTAAGTAACACACACACATACTCTCTTCATTTTTGATGCTGTCTTTTCTTCTTTCTCTCTCTTGCTCTCCTTTTCACTCAGTCTATCTCTCTCAGTCTCTCTCACTATCTCTCTCTCACATACACATACACATACACATGCAATCTCTCTCTCTCCCTCTCTCTCTCTCTTCTGAGCTGGGACCCTCCTGAATTGAAATTATGGTGGCACCTTTAAGCGGGTGACAACGCAGCGTAGCGTAGCGCGGCTTGGTTTTGCAGGGCAAGAGAAATAGCGGGAGGTTAGCCGGGGGAACCGGCCAAAGCAGCAGAGATGTCTTCATCGCCAGTCCATCGGGCGTGAAGAGGAGCAGTGCACCCACAATCCTCAGGGAAAACCCTGGAGAAAGCCAGACCTTCGCCTTCTTTTACTCTGGCATGCTGACCATTTAAAATTGTCCCGGAGTCGAGGACACAGCATGGGACAGGTTTACAAGTCACACACAGGTACAATACACTGTCTGCTGTAGTGTTGCATTATGGAGTTACAGTTACCAATACACCACTAATAAGAACCCTGCCTTGTTTGTTAATGTTTTGACATGTTCAACCATGGATTTGATAAACAAAAAAATACATTTCTAAGTTTTGATAAATTGCACCATTAACTGGTGAAGAAATATTACATACAGGTTACATATTCAGACGTTTGGACACATTAAGACAGGTGGCAGGCTCAGGTGTATAGCAGCTCAATGCAAGGAATTAAAGAGAAGCTCATTGGGAGGATGTACTCTACATACATCCCTCTGAAACATGCCGTTCTCACAAATACATAGACTTTTTTGACATGTGTATGTAATGAACTCTTTTTTGAAGTGGGGTCAGAGTAAGTTAGGTTTTTTGGGGGCTTACCAGCTGCCATAAGTGCCACAGTGTGGGAGTGCTGGTCCAGAATCAGATGTGCTCTGTCCTCACCATAATCTTATTCACTGAGACCCAAAACCACAAACTGAGCCTAGATCAGGGTCTGTATCAATAAAGCACCAATCCTGGATCAGGTTTCCCTCTACCTATCCTAAGGTTACATATGAAGAGCTAAAGCTAGAAACTGATCCTGGATCAGGCTTCCTCTGTGCCTATCCTAAGGTTACATATGAAGAGCTAAAGCTAGAAACTGATCCTGGATCAGATTTCCCTGTACCTATCCTTACCTTATCCATTATGGGTTAAAAAGCTACTCTGATCCAGACTCAGCTCTCCTGCACTCAGATTCTTTATCACCAAAAGATCAGGCCTGTTTATGTGAGGGAGAGAGAGAGTGTGTGTGTGTGTGTGTGTGTGTGAGTGTGTGTGTGTGTGTGTGTGTGTGTGTGTGGGTGTGTGTGTGTGTGTGTGGTGTGAGTGTGTGTGTGTGTGTGTGTGTGTGTGTGTGTGTGTGTGTGTGTGTGTGTGTGTGAGTGTGTGTGTGTGTGTGTGTGTGTGTGTGTGTGTGAGTGAGTGTGTGTGTGTGTGTGTGAGTGTGTGTGTGTGTGTGTGTGTGAGTGTGTGTGTGTGTGTGTGTGTGTGTGTGTGTGTGTGTGTGTGTGTGTGTGTGTGTGTGTGTGTGTGTGTGTGTGTGTGTGTGTGTGTGTGTGTGTGTGTGTGTGTGTGTGTGTGTGTGTGTGTGTGTGTGTGTGTGTGTGTGTGTGTGCGTGTGTGTGTGTGTGTGTGTGTGTGTGTGTGTGTGTGTGAGTGTGTGTGAGTGTGTGTGTGTGTTTTCTGTTTCTGAAGTCAATTAAAGACCAAAGTGAGAGTAATTACACCTGCTGATAAGATCTGAGTCCTGTGATCACGCGTGGCTGCTGGCTGCTGGCTGCCAGCTCCGTGTGAGTTTACCTCGTCTTTCTGAGGCCTCCGCTCCACAAAGGGATAAACAATCACACCGAACACTCGTCAGAGCGACGCTCCGCCCTCCCCTCTCATTTTCCGCACTGACTCTCTTTCCTCACAGCAGATATTACACCGCTTACTTTGAATGAAAAGTATAAATTGATACGCGCTCTTGTTCCTGCTGTTCTTTAAACAGATATTAGAATTTGTGTGGGTCTTCGATCTGAATTGTCTTTCCCTTAACTTGATTTTAAGTCCTCCCCTCCCCCACACAGACTCTTAGAGATTGCCGTTATCATATCTGTTTTGTAAAAGCTGGTTCTGGTTCCCCTAATCTCTTTTTTTTTTAGTCTTTCCCCAGATTTTTCCCCTTTTTTCCCATACACTTGCCCTGACAGCTGTGGGAGGAGAAGTCGTGCATGTGACTCCTCCCAATCACGTGACGGCACTCTCGCTTCTTTTCACCACCAACTGCATGCTGCCTATGACGTTGGAGGAAGACGTAGTCAGCGTAGACCGCAGGCGCCCAAGCATGACAAGGAGAGTGCTATTGTGATGAGGCCAACGGGAGTTAGGCTGACCAACCCTGTATCGAACCCCAGTGAGGCTGGCCAATGGTTGCCTCGCCAATGGGACCTTTGACCATGGCCAGGAATGGTGAAGGTTGGGGGAATCGAACCCCCGACCTCAGGCCCCATAGGCAGCAATTTATCCCACAAGCCGCAAATCTCAACACACCATGTGCACTAAAGCCGGAGCTGAGCGGAAAGAGGAGACTGCAAAAAGAGCTGCTGGTTGAAGGTTTCATGGAGGCTTGATTTATTGTTGTGATTTGTATGGGTTTAATTTGTGTCTTTGCGTATTTTCTTCCACTTACAGCTATGTACTTTTGGTGGAATCCAATCAAACATGCTTAGTCTTTTTGAGGGCATGTGCAAGTCAGAGTGTTTTCTATTTTACTGAAGATAAGTAAACATGCCCTTTGGAATCTGATCCTTTCACTTTAAAATATAATAAAATAGAATAGCATATTTCCCTGACAGAGGCTGAGTGCATTTGATTTGGTCTCAGCCTACGGATTGTCATTGACTGTCCTTATTTTTATTTCATCTGAATAATTTGCTTTTTTCTGTATACACATTTAAAGACTCAGTTGGATTTTGTTTTCCCTGCTAAATATTTGTCAACTTTATTTTTAGTATTAGGCTTACATAATCATCATTTTATCACATGTACTGTTATTTGTCTGGATCTTCCTTTTGAAATTACAGGGAGAAAATAAAAATTTGGTCATTAAAATAACCGCAGAAATCTACACCCTGTAACCTCACTGACTGGGGGGAAGGTGGGGGGGTTGGGGGATTGGTTGGGGGGTCTCCAAGCAATGGTCCAGCCGCTCTGATCTCCTGTGACCGCGGTGAACCCGACCCATGGATGGCACCATGCCACTTCCTGTCTGCAACCCCCACGACCCCCATCCCCACCCCACGCCACTATATCAAAATAGAACGCTCCCTGGCCCAAGTGTCCACACACAGCAGAATGTCTTCTCCTAATTCAGCTGCAAGAAAACACAAAACAGTTTCTGAGAAGTTAATTCCAGCTCTCCCTTGGCTGAATAAAACCACTGACCATTTATTTATTTATTTCTCTTTTTTTTTCTTAGTTTTTTGCAGTGATGTGGCTTGTGTGACTCAGTTTATGAGGTCTGTTTTTCTTTTTTTTTTTTTTTTTTTTACCATGTAGGATCGTGACTCTGGAGCTGAGGGACTGCGTTTGGCCCTGCGCTGTTTGATTCCCCTCACATTTACATAGCTGTCCGTCAAAATGCCTGCGCGGCATCTGAAATCTGGCCTCCTTCTGCATCCATGTGGCTCCTGCCTCAATTTAGACATTTTTTCAGTGAATTCAGCAAACGTGTACGGAGCTGTACCCCTGGGGGAGCACACAGAGGAGGAGGGGGCGGGGGGATGGGGGGTGGGGGGGGATGAAACAAGGGGCCAGAACAGCACTGAAGTTATGAGTACACATAAAAGAAGGGGTCTATGAGTACGCATAAAAGAAGGGGTCTAAACAGAACAGGATTTTTAAGTTAGGGGCCCAAAGTAGTGTAAGGAATGAAAGAAGGAGTCTAGTACATAGTTTATTGGTCCAGAGACCCAGTGTGATGTGGGGAATGAAAGGAGTCTAAACAGAACTGAATTTATGAGGTTGGGGGGGTGCAAGACAGTACTGAGAATTAAATATGGGGTCTAAACAGTACAGAAGTTATGGGCTGGGGAATGAAAGACATGGTGTAAATAGAGCTGGGTTTATGGGGTACAGGGGGGGAGGATGTGGAAAGGGCCATAGTAAGGTTATAGGTTAGGGGCTGGACAGGGGGTGGGGCTGAGTAATGGCAGTCAGTCAGTCAGGCAGAGGTCTAGAGCAGCCCCCCCAACCCCCCCACCCCATCCCACCGACACAAAGCCTCGTCCAATCAGGGCTCCTCAACCGCATGAGCCAGAAAACAGGCCAGGCAGCTCTTTAATTACTTCATTAATTTTAATCAGATCCAATTAATTACATTTTTTAGAACCTGGTTGGAAGTTCTGCCGTGCCCCGACCGCGGCAGGAGACCTTGCAAGTCTTCTGGTGCGTAAAAACTTCCAACTCCATAAAAAATCAATTATTCCTATGAGCCAAACAAAGACTTTTGCTATTCTGTAATTATTCACCACTCGCGCCGTCCAATTTAGTGCTCTGGCAGCACTTAAGTAGCTCCTTGATTCAGTCGTTGTGTGTTTAACCCTGAGAACCCTCATTCACTGCTGAGAGACTGCTCTGCGAAACCTTGACTGTGGTTCGCCACTGCACCGTTGAAACCGATCGCCGGCTTGTCACTTATGTGGGAGATGTTACAACTGGCATGTTAGCCAGGCTATGCTAGCTTACCGTTGCTCATGCTAGGCTATCTGATTAGCTGATGAACGGCGGGCTGCCTTTAAAGCACGTTTTAGTATGTTAGTGCAGGTATGCGGACACAAAACCTTCTGCGTGAACGCACACACGCTCAAGCTGTGTAGAGGATCAGTCAGACCATCACCGATTTCCAAACCACCTGTAATTTGAAAGCAATACTCTGTGTTTTTGAGTGGAAAAATGCAAAAAAGGAAAAAACTATTTTGTCGTCAACAGAACCTAATAATAAGTGGATACATTCATTATGATAAACAAACAATTCATTACGGATTATGCTTTCCCAATGTGTTTGCATAAGTAAACTGTCTTCAATTCATTACACTGTGCAACCAAACATAACTAAATGGTTGCTTAATTACAAAGACAACAAAGAAATAAGCATCATTTTGAAAAGCCTTGTCTGGTTCCATAATTAAGTTTTTTTTCGTTCTTTCTTTTGAAATCAAATTCTACTTTTCACATTTCCACTGTTCTATAATCACTTATTCTCAGTAATGAAACAGATCTGTATGTCATCCATGCGATGCAGGACTCAATCAGTGCACTTAAGACAGCCGCTTTATTGCCAAAAAACAAAGACACCCTCCAGCCTAAAACTTTTCAGTCCCATTTCTGACAGGGAATTTGAATTGCGTTATATTTCAAAACAGTTCAAAGATGGGGGATGTGATAAATTTCTGTTTTGATCAGAAATTTCACAACTCAAGAAACCAGGCAATGTGGGTTAACTCTGTAAACAAATGTTTTAATTGGTTATTAAGTGTTGAGTAACACCAAAAACCAGCACACCCTGCGGCTTTGCAGTATCAGGAGGGGTATACCATGAAGTTGGCTTACCAATTTAACAACTATTTCAGAAGCACTTTTAAATCATGGGCATATAGGCATTAACTGTCATTGTGTATTCCCCATGGAATGTATTAGTGAACATAATGTAGTATGGTGAATATGAGTGAATATAGTCATTAACCATGAACTAAAAAAAAACATTCAATACAAAATCAATCAACAATACATAAATAATACAAAATTGGAATCCATTGCTTGGCTACGTTACACAGTAAAGGAGAAAGGGCATAGAAATGTTACCCTCTCTTTCAGTGGATCCAGAGCACAGAGAGTTTTGAAACCATCCATACAGTCACCCTCAGCCAATAGCGGAGTTCAGATTCTTAACCCGATTGATCGCCATAGAAACATACCGATGCATTCTGTGCTGTGCTGCTGCTGTTTTGTAGTGAAAGGGAGGGCATTCTGGGAGTGTGAGAGATAGCAGGGAACAATAGAGCTTGAATAATTCACAAACTAGTGAGGTCCTGAGTGGCCATATGGACTAAAACTTTCTTTCTTATCAAAGCAGGTGTGTGCTCATTTTGTATTTGTATTTGTCTTTTATTTTATTTTCTTGTGTAAAATAATTCTTAACACACTTTCTGTGTATGTTCTCATTATTTTCTTTATCTTCCACTGCACAGCGTAAGCTAATAATTTAAGTAAGTGTTTCTCAGCATTCTGCCTTAGCAATAAGCTGTTGTGTACATGGATATATTTGCCAAATGTGAAGTGCTGAGCTCAGAGATAGAAAAAAAGGGCCCACTTGTCTTTGGCAACTGAGCAGAGAGAGAGCAAATTCCATCTACACGCCAATCATGGCCATATTTAACTTACATATTTAATGTGTATTTGTTTTCTTTATTCAGACAGTAGGAGGCTAAGAGGGTTACAGAGAAGAGGAGGGCCGGAGCCAGGACTCAGAGCCCTGTTTCTTGGGGATGAACATGTGGGCAGCGGACTGAGATGTCAGATATCCCCTAATTTACATATATTTAAGACTGGTTTGCTCAAATGCAAAAAAATGCAAGAAGCCATGTCAGGTAGAACTGATTTTTATTTTGTCTGTTAAAAGAGAAGTTCACTAAAAGAAAGACTGGCCGCGTGTGGTATGTCAACCACTGACCTCCACAGGTCATCAGTGCTAAAATATAAACGATCTGGAGGTAACACAATTCAGACATCCATTTGTAGACCCGTGTGTGCTATCAGACAATTCAGCTGAACCACCTCAATAATGGTTTCACAAGAGCGATGTCCAGATCTGCTGAGTTTCCAAAACGCTTTTAAAAAACACTGCCAGCTTCGACCGTAGATGAAGGAAGATGCCCCTTATAGCACACCAAAGCAAAATAAAAAAGTGCAATTTTTAGCAACATTTTCTCTGAAGAAATCTGATAACCTGGTGGGTATTCCTTTTTTCAGATCACCTGCAGATAGCCTTTCCTCCTCAGGTTTGGTTTTTATCAGCACAGAGACCCGGTCTGTTATCGGTCAACACAAATCTTACATTGTGCAGGAGTCAAATACTGCATAAAAAATTGTTATTGAATAAAGATGAGAATATGTGACTCAAACTTGTTAAAGTCTGCTGAAGTTTCTTAAAGCCCGTTTCTGTGAGGCATTTACAAAGATGGTAAAAAAAAAAGCTATGCTGCCAAAATACAAAAGTATCTCATACAAGCCTTGTGATAGTCATATGAATTATTAATACTTATCTTCATACTTTATGTTTCAATAATTATGACTTTTCACTGTTGTCTAAAAATGGGATGTAGCTTTTTGAACTACACATGAAAATTATCCTCGCTGTGAATGTTCTACTCTCTGAGTGTTTACCTGAGAGTGATTTTAAAAGGTTACAGGTGCCCTTTAATTAAATGAAAGCTAAAATTCTCACATCCTCCTTCAAACACGGCTAATGCACTCAGAGACAGGAAGTGTGCATTTCAAATGATTTCAGCGGCATCAATAAATGTGTGTGACATACTGAGGAGACACAACTGTTCCGCCCAGAGCGGTTCAGCCACTGCCCTCTAATTAGGACATATTTTGCGGGGATGGAGTAGCTGGCTTTGCACTTAGTCCTTTAGATTTATTGTTTGTGTTGAGTGTTTTGTGTGTGTATGTGTGATTATGTGCAGGCATGTATGTCAGTATGTGTAAGTGTATGTGTGCACAAGCATGTGTGTGAGTAGGAGTGCGTGTTGAGTGTGAGTGGGGGTGTGTATGTTTTGTGTTGTGTGAATGCCTTAATTGTAGTGCATGCATGTCCATGTGCATATGTGCATGTATGGTTTGTTGTGTGTGTGTGTGTATGTGTGTGTGTCCATGCATCTCTGTGCATGAGTTTGCATATGTGGGCATGTGTGCATGTACATCTGTGCGTGCCAGTGTGTGATGCGCATGTTCAGGTGTGTGTGTGAGTGCGTACGTGTGTGTTTGCGTCTTCTATTCTGGTCTGCCAGTTCAGACTGCCTCTCCAGCTAGCCCTCCCCTGCTTCAGGCGGACGCACACCTGTTTCTCCTGTCTTCACCCAACATTTCATTTAACGTCTGTGAGCCGTAGCACAGCTGCCCCGCTGCCCGCCCTTTATTTTCTTGGGAAAAAATGTTCTTGCAAAAAGACGTAAAATGTGGTAATGTCTGAGAAGTCTGGACAGGCCTCTTTTGAGGGACCACAACTGTTTCACTCCTGAAAGAGACAAAAGAAGCTGAGTAAAAATGTCTGGTTTTAAGGTTTTATTAGAGTGCATTAAGAACTGTGAAAATAAAAACAAACTCAGGAACACAGGTCGCCCCAAGGAACTGATTTTTCCACTTCAGTTTTTTTTTTGAGACTTTAAATGAACGAGCTGTTGACAAGGTTTAAGCTTCAAATTCTAATAAACAAGAACAAAACCAGAGGTGGGTCAGAAGCACAAGGTGGATCCTTCAAAGGCGACCGTGACATCACGCCAGACAGCTGCCAGTCGCCACGTAAGTAATGTGGACTTGAGCAGGCGGCCATTACATGTCTAATTTGGAATTAGTTCTGGATTACTGCTCTCTCTATTTTTTTTTTTTTATTAAATTCATAAATCATTTCCGGAAGCTAACCTTTGGGAAGGCTCAGCATTGAAGCAGATACACTCTGAAGAATGAGGGTCTCAGCACTGCGCGTACCTTCAAAGTCCAAAGGCACAGAAACCTTCCTGCCTCATTATCTGGATGGACGAAGCTCAACCTGCCGATGGCTCGCTTTCCTGTGGGAATTTAAACTTGCTTTGAGACAACATCATAATCTTTGTGTCTTTTTTTTCCTGCTTCAAAAGGATACAGAACAGTCAATGTTATGAGGACAAGAGATCCAAGGAAGAGGCCAAGAGATCAGCTTGTGTAAAATGAAATATAACACTGTAAAAATGACATTATGGGTGTTAGCAATTCCCTCCTACAGGCCCAGGGAAATAAGCACCAGGTTAATACTCTGATCCGGCGAATTCCTCCGTTGTTACCAGCTGCGTTCACTCGTGTCAAACTGTACAAATTAGACAATAGAGCGTGGCAGGGTGTTTTGCGATCTCAACATCAAACCTAGCGGAACAACTGTTTCAGAGTGTCTTCAGCACTGAGACAATTTATGCAGAACAAATTTACCCAGCGCTCTTTCCCTATGTTTCAGCCCCCTCCAAACTCAGGCAACTGCAAAAACACAAATACGCTCGTTTTCATGTGAACAAAAATGACTTTGACTATAAAATGAGACAGAAACTATGCTGTGACAATGAAAAGTTACAGAGTACAAAAAGAATGTGAATATATCAGCTCAAATTTCTGAGTGAGTTTTAGTGCAACTGTTGAAGAAGCAGGTTTTGTGTAGGCATGCGTCTGTGTGTGTGTGTGTGCTGTATAGATATGTGTCCTATGTTTGTGTGCATACATGCATGATAGTGCGTGTATGTGTGTGTGTGTGTGTGTGTGCGCATGTGTGTGTGTGTGTGTGTATGTGTATTGTATGGATATGTGCTGTGTGTTTGAGTGTGTACATGCTTAAATGTGTGTGTGTGCGCGTGCGTGTGTGTGTGTGCGCATGCGAGTGTGCTTGTGCGTGTGTGTGAGTGTGCGCGTACATGCATGCGTGCGTGTGTGTGTGTGTGTGAGTGTGTGTGTGTGTGTGCGTGCGTGTGTGTGTGCGTGTGTGTGTGTGGGTGTGTGCGTGTGTGCGTGTGTGTGTGTGTGTGTGTGTGTGTGTGTGTGTGAGTGTGTGTGTGTGTGTGTGTGTGTGTGTGCGTGCGTGCGTGTGTGTGTGTGAGTGCGTGTGTGTGTGTGTGTGTGTGTGTGTGTGTGTGTACATGCATGAATGTGCACGTATGTGTGCTTGTGCCATTCATCAGAGCCTTCTTTAAACCCGACTTTATCTTTAATTGGCTGATATGAATAACGGAGCAGAGTCTGACTCATGATTTGAAGGCTCTCTTTCAGAAGCTGAAAACAGATAAGACCCTGTGGCATAATTACCACAGAGAACTGAGGAGGAGAAGTAATGACACAGCCGGCCCTGTAACTCTCACCCGATGCAAGCACAGGGCGTGTTTCATTCTGCCTCTGCAGTTATCCGCCATACGCATCAATAACCTGTAGACAAGAGCAGCACACTGCCAGATCAACACACACTGATATGGACACTCATGCTTCAGCATGTGAAGCGTGGGATTTTTTGGGATTTTTATAGCTTTTGACAAAGCTATAGTTGACAGACCGCAGCAGCCATCTTGCTGTCTCTGTGAAGAAAGCTGTAGGAATGTGACTCCTCTGATTCTCTTGACTTGATCTCCTTTCTGTTCCACTCTGCAGCTGCGCCTCCAATCACACACCGCCTGCGTCCTCAGTGGATTACAAAGTCAGCGTATACTCACTACTTCCCACCACAGGTGCCCTATCTGGCCAAAAGAGGCCGCTAGAGAGCAATATGACCAACAAACTTAAACTCCTTTGCCCCATATTGTTGCCAGTGAGAATAGGCCAGTCCTTGCCTTGCCATGTGCAGACCTCTGGCCTTAACTGCTGGTAATGGCTGGGGTTCAAACAGGACTCCCAGGTGCATGTTCTACCCTGTGGGCCACCTCTAGGGGTACCTGGATTCTTTTTTTATAAAATTTAATAAATTAGCATTTACTTATTTAGTTGATGCTTTCATCCAAAGCAATTTACAGTTATTAGACTAGCCAGGGGCCAGTACCCTCCAGCAGCAGTGTGGGGTTAAGGGCCTTGCTCAAGGCCCCCCTCAGCTGCACTGATCTTCCTGTGGCTACACTGTGTCTTCAACCACCAACTTCCCAGGTCCCAGTCAGGCACCGTAGCAGCTAGCTTACAGGCAGTAGGCTGCCCACCTCAGATTTCAATCTGTACTGGAGTGCTCAGACACCGATTTTCATGGATGGGACAGTGTGTCTGAGCCTTAACGCTGTTGTAAACAGGGTAGGTGGAGAAATCTAAGCAACGTTATAATCTGCCCCAAAGTCATGGGAGCCAATTGCTTTGTAACCGAAAAAGCAAGTGAAAGAGAGCGCAATTTAAAGGGTGAGCGAACACATAAACACTCTGAGCGTAAAACGCTCTATCTCTCTCGCACTCTCCTTGAGAAGGAAAGGTTGTCAAGGTCAAAGCCGGCTTGTAGTTTGTGGTGCAGTTTAAGTTTGCATCGCTAAGCTTTACAACCCTGTGTGATTCTCACGGATACCTGGCCTCTGCGGTACAGTGCAGTGTGGCCCCACAGATGCAAACCCCAAAGTTACGGACTGACCTGTCAACCAAACAGTGGTGAATTCTGTAGCATACACAATAATGTCATCTTGTACTGTTTGCTATCATGCTAAAGTGAGCACTAACAGAGATGAGTCACACTTTTGTATTAATTAAATAGCAAAAGTCCCTCAAAATGAAGGAAAAGAACATTCCTAAGTATTAATGTATTACGTGTAAAAAAAAAACATGCTGGGATGTCAACAGGCTGTGTGATATAAGCAAGCGCCAGAGAAAGCTCAAACTGTTTTTACACCACACAAGGCCAAAGAAAGCAGGTCACCGGGCTGCCCTCTCTCATGTCAAGGTCAAACTGGAGCTTCTCACACCAGAGAGTGGTAAACAGTCAGGGTGTGGATCTCAGAAACGATCCACAATTTATAAGTCTGTTGATAAGATTACCCTGAATTTTTTATTTTTTTTTTTTTTTTTTTTTTCTGGTCGACAGATGTTGACATTATCTAACGTGAAGAGTGCCTGGGAAGAGTATGCGGAATTTAACCAGACCTGAGGGATATCTCTCCTTTCACTTCAGAGGGAAGTGGAGACACACTAATAACCTCGGAATTCTGCGTCTTCTGAAAGAATGAAATTCACTCCTTTAATTGGGTTTGATGGTGCTTCTGCGTATGTACAAATGGGTCTGTGGGGATTTGGAGAGAAAAAAACTGAAAAGGGTTTTCGGTGGATCTTTCATTTGGAAGCCATCTGGTCTGCTGCAGTTATAATTGATTGGGTTAAAAAGCAGTCAATTTCCAAATAAATAAATTAAGGTTTTTTTCCCCATTCTTTCATTTCTAACATGAAACTTTTTTTTGCCTTTTCCCATTATTATTTCTTTTTTTTGTATTCTGTAGTGTCAAAATTCAAATATATGTGTGAAGATTTCATATGCTAAAAGGAAACAAAAACAGAAACATAGAAATTGTCTTTTTCCAAACACTGACAGTGTGATTTGCCTGTGGCTAAGAGCTTTGGGATAAAGAGATACTTTTCAAACAGGTATGAAATGAGCATGGCCCCCCACCTACCTGAGCGTGCGCTGGTCAAGCCAAGGGGGCTGGAGAAGGATGGGGGCGGTGTGAGAAGGAGATCCATGCGCTAAAAGGCCTCAGTACACATCAAGCTAACACGTCTATTCTCTGGGTCGTTCAAGCCATTTATACTTTTTTTATCAGTTGGGTTGAGCGTACTTCTATAGGCCTAGTGCCTCAATACATTCGGTGTAGTACATAACCATTTCGAGATCGGTTGCAAGTGCATGTGGCAAGGTTTACCGCAGTTAAATAAGTGAGCTGTGAAAGGAATGGAGTCTGTAGCAAATTAAACAAACCAGACACCAAGTGTAGCTGGCTAATTTCCATCCATCAAATGGCTTCTGCTAACTTTAATCAGAACTGTTCAACTGCCAGTTTAAGATGGAAGGTTCTAGAAGCAAGCTGTGGCGCGGTAGAAGTATAACCTGCTTCCGTTACAGCGGCTGAGTGGCTGTGACAGACAGAGGCTGCGAACACCAGAGACCCTCCCACTCTCAAACATGGCCAGTGACTGAAGACAGGGGGTGTTGAGCTCCCGGGTTTGTCTTCGCTCAAGCCAGGAAAAAAAAAAAAAAACGATTTGGACATAGCTTCCAGGTGAAAACAATGCTGGACGAAACCCACAAAATGAACAGGAAAATAGGTCCGTTGTGTTCTTTTTTTCCTCCAGTGGACCGTGTTTTCCTGAGGTACTGCAGGGCCGTAATCCGCCGTCTCCTGCCAGGGGAAGGCCTCTGATCTGCAGCAGGTACAGAGACCTGGCAGGGTAATGAGCCGACAGAACGGCCACAGAGAGTGTCAAAGCCACAGACCGACGCCACACAGATCCCCTTTTAGGGGGGGGATTTTGGGTCTTGGGTTGCCATGTTTCTCCACCCTGAAATTACAACAGAAAGTGAGAGAGATAGAGAGAGAGAGCACAAAGGAGAGAAGGAAGGAGAAAAAGCGAGTTAGACACAGGGGTAATGTTGTCTACCTGCCTCTCTCTCTCCCTCTCTCGCTCGCTCTCCGCCCGTCCCGCTCTTCAGAGAAACAGCTTCATCAGAATTCCGCCTGTCTTCCTGGCCCACAGCTCTTCTCAGCCTAGGCTGGGATTGGACAAGCTTCATTACCCCTCTTTGATGTATCTCTTTTTTTCAATTTTACAGCCCTGCACCTTTTCCCTAGTCAGGATCAGCTCTGAGCTGAGATAAAGGCCTGCGCTTCACACGGCCTCCAACCTGTCGCCGTGGAGGGGGTGTTCCCCCCCGGGCCCCCTGCCATTCTGTCTCAGCCAGCCTGACCAGGCCCCGCTCCCCTCCACCCCACCCCACCCCACCCCGTGAGAGCAGGTGACTTCTGCAGCTGCAGCGGGGGGGGGATGGAGTAAATCTCTGTTACTCAACTTTTAGGAGAGACTAGAGGAGAGACTGAGGAATTTCAAGGTTTAAACCGTTGCCTAAGGAAGATAAAAAGAGGAAAATTAGTCAGTTTATCAGTTTTAGCAAAAAAAAAAAAAAACTAAACTTTAAACTCAGTATGTAAATGCTCCAAAAAAGGTAAATGTCAGTATAGTGCAAACGTGTTAATATTCAGAAAATATAAATGTGCAAAAATTATTGACTCAAAATTGAGTAAACAGAGACCTAAGACACTCCTTCATTTACTTCATCTCATCCTCGCTCTTCCTTCTAATTGACTGATATTTATGATTTATTATTGCCTGGAAAAATAAATATTCAATGATGTATAAACTAACAAATATTTAGAAATTAAAGGGAAAAAGACTGAATGTGATTTTGAGCTGCGTGGCCGAGTTAACACGAGAACAGGCCTCGCTGTGTGTGTTGTTGTTCTGGGCCAAGATGGCAAAGTGAAAAATGTTCATGTTTGTAATGAGTTTAATATTGATCTTTAAAGAGAAAAACAGAATTTGGTTAGATTGAAGACTTTTTGTTTTATTTTATTTACTTTTGATGAAGAAATATTTTCAAATCTGGCCCGGAACACATTTGTACTGTAAAGCAGTTTTGTGTTTGCACGGCTACAGACAGAGACACTGTGGACAGAGGCACTGAGTGGGGTGGGATGCTGTCATTCTGACGCACAGGTTCATCTTAGGCTTTCAAGCTAAGCAGCAGGGGGCTTCTGACGGCTCACAGAGTAAAGCCCAGCGCTGCTAAGACTGCTCCCTAAAGCCCAGCTCAGATCAAAGATTCGCCACCAGACTCAACCAAACTGGCAGCTCTTCCGAAAAAAAAAAAAAATCCCGTTTTTCTGATAGTAGATGTTCTAAAACTGGGCTGTCCATGTCAAAGTAATGAGGTGACAGTTTCCATAACAACGGCTAATGTGATTGGTTGTTTATTTGTTAGGTTGTTCAGATTCATCAACTCCAGAAATCGGCCATCTTTCGTATTTCTGTAGTTTTGTAGTTTTGCTGGGCTGGTAACATGGGTCAGTTTGACACTGAAAACAAGTGAAGCTAGTCGAGGCAGGGAACCCAACCCAACAGTCAACGAATGACATCAGTGACATCACCAGAACTTACACCAATCATATGGAGGCAATGTTCCTTAATGTGCATTGTAGTGGTTTTTTTCCAGGCTAGTTCAAATGTGTACTCAGTGTGAGTCATTGAAAAAACTGTGCCTCTGCTACTCAGTGATGCTAATTTCTTTTGGTTTCTGATTTTCACCAGCACCGTGGCATCTACCTGCTTAGTTGTGAATTTCTTTCTGTTTTCAAGGGGTGTTTTACAGGTTTTTGCTCCCTGCCTGTGGTTTAATTTGGTTGTGTAATCACTATCCTAGCTCTACAGGGAGCATATTGAAAATCACAGCCCTCTGCCAAAATTAACATAATGACACTCACATGTCAATAAATGCTTAAATAAATAAATGAGACTGAAATAACAAAAAATGCAAAATCTATTTGACATGTAAAACTAAGGTATCGATCAAACAGGTGGGAGAGTACACAAAGACTAATACAAAGAGGTTTTGCCTGTGCTTTGTTTGTGGTTGTCGGATTGCCAAGAGCTGTGCGGACGTTAAACGCACCAATCAGAGGAAAGTCACGGATGCCCGACGCCACACGGTTCACAGAGCTCAGCAGAGATATTCCGCTTTTAAGAAACACTCACCGTGAAATCGTGGCCACGGCTGTGATGTTTAAAACTATTAAAAAAAATATATAAAAAATTCTTAAGAGGTGGAAGTATGCAGCCGCATAACACATACAAAGCCCAGCGTAAACAGATAAATATTAACTGCGTGTGAGAGTCGATTGGTCTTGACAACCAAAGAAAGCAATTTGTCTTTAATGGACGCATGCGTGTTTTTTAAGTAACTTCAGCAGCACTCTAAATGAAAAGGTCACAGTCTTTCTATTACATTGTATCTTGAAGCAGAAATGTACATTTTCAAAAAAAAAAAAAACAATATATATCTGAAATCACGCTTCCTCAGTGAAGAAGTAGCTGAAAAGGATCAGTGAGCATGTGCAGAAAAGCCTCTCCATAGCGACAGGCCAGCCTGCTCCTCTGCCCCCATCGCCGTGAGGACCGGGGAAATGAACGTGTGAAAGAGTTCAGCAGGGCTGGCTTTTAATTTCTCAGGTCTTTGCCAGATGAGGTCACATCCACTCACGGTTGCCCCGGCAACATCTAATTGCTTTGCCCCAGTCAAAATGGCACAGTCCTTTTTTTTTTCTTTCTTTCTTTCTTTTTTTTTGGCTCGAGACGCGTAAGTTAATGCGCTGTCTGTAGATCTCCCTCCACCACATGGCCCATCAGCTAGCATGCATCATGTGGGCCGCGTGGCCATACAGGACAGGAATAAACTGCTGCACACGCAGTACAAAATATCAAAAATATAATGCTACATATGTTTAACAGCAAGGTTGCTTTAAATATGTATATATAATGATCCATATTTTTTGAAGAGTACATACGTGTATTGTGTATGTGTATGTTTTTTGATGTATATTCTGATCTTCACAATTTGTTTTATTGCAGTATATTGTAATGTGTTAAATTTGGATTAGGGCCGATACACATGACATAACATGCACAAATATCTTTAAAAAAACTAAGAAGATGAAGTTTTTTTACAAGGACAACAATAAGGGAAAAAGGACATGGAACTACCTTCTCAATGGCAGCAGTTACAGTCCACCATCTCTCTCTTTCTCTCTCTCTCTCTCTCTCTCTCTGACTGTGCACTGTCTGTGGTTGAGAGACCTGTAGTTGACTCTCTCTCTCTCTGTGTCTCCGGACAGTGCCCCTCCCAGGCCGGGCCCGTGTTCTTAGCCTCACTGTGGAATTCTCTGGGCAGGTTTCCTCTGGGATAATGCTCTTCTGTTAGGAGCACAGTGGGGCTTTGTGTGCAGGAGATTGTGTCAGCCACGACTCTACTCACCCATGTGCACACACAATTTCATACCTCACCGAGTCTCACACACACACACACACACACACACACACTCACTCCTGTGCTAACCACAGGGCTGTCAGCCTCACACCGTGCAAGGCCTCAGTCACCTTGAGTTTAAGTCCAGTCCTGGAGGGCCGCAATGTCTGCAGGTTTAACTCCAGTCCTGGAGGGCCGCAGTGTCTGCAGGTTTAACTCCAGTCCTGGAGGGCCGCAGTGTCTGCAGGTTTAAATCCAGTCCTGGAGGGCCGCAGTGTCTGCAGGTTTAACTCCAGTCCTGGAGGGCCGCAGTGTCTGCAGGTTAAACTCCAGTCCTGGAGGGCCGCACTGTCTGCAGGTTTAACTCCAGTCCTGGAGGGCCGCAGTGTCTGCAGGTTTAAATCCATTACTGTCTGCAAGCTTTTGTTTGTTTCACTTAAGTCAGTATCTACTTTAGGCCTAAGAAACAATGTATCTGGTGCATTAGCCAACCAATGACTTAGATTAAGCCCTTAAGTGCTGAAACAAACCATAAAACCAGCAGACACTGTGGCACTCAGGACTGGAGTTAAACCTGCAAGCACCATGGGAAACCTTCGGGGACCTGGCCACTGACACCCAAGGCTTAAACAGAGCCATCTTAAGCACACATTAACGCTGCCTTACACAGAGTAAATGATGGCGGAGCAGATTAATTTAGTGAGAATTGATTCCTTATTTACACACTCAAAACGTGTTTGACTGTCGAACAAAGAGCCTGAATTTTGCATTACAGTCATGCCTTCTCTCCAGAATTTCATTACTTCTAATAATTTTTCTTCTATTAATTCACATTTTTTAAAAGTCTACAAATCGCTCAGCTAAAATAGTCCAATAAACAAACATATACTAAAACAACAGTTTTAATGAGCAAGACAAATAAGATACATAAATACTACTGCTGTGGTGGTGTTGGCAGTAGTCAGAGTCACAGCGTTTGGAGGGCGTGAGAGGTGTTGTGTCTTCGGGTGATTTCAGACCTCCAGAGATCCAGCTGCCCTTTGTCTGTCTGTCGCTGGCTGGACGGCAGGAGAGCTGGCCCACAAGTGAAGCTCAACATTCCGTTTGGGCAAACAGCAGCCTGTGGCTTAACCATGGAGTCAAACGTGGTGGTGCATTCTGGGAAGAGAGTGTTGGGGGGGGGGGGGGGGGTTCCCAGACAGGAGGAATGCATGGGAACTCAAGCTCAGGAGACAGGAGAGGGGGGTCCCTCCTAAATCCACAAGAAGGAGAGAAAAAAAAGGCTGGGTTTGAGAGCAGCTGTAATGGCTCCTGTCATTGTTTTGGGGAGCACAGCAGGCTTGGAATGGCATCTCATCCTTTACTTTAGTAACACATAAAACCACAAAACACCCTCATAAACTAAATGTGACGAATCCAGACAGGGGTGCAATGGAAGCCACCCCCCTTCCCCTGGATCTCGCATCGATCGTATAGTGTGAGAACATTAAATAAAAACATGTATGTGATCATGTGATCACATGATGGCAGTGAGGCAGTGGGTGGGCGGGGTCGGGTTTGGTGCCTGGGCACAGAGATTTATACACCCCGCAATCTGAGGAAGGGCCTGGGAATGTGGTCCAGTCTGGGGCTCTGCAGTCACACTGGATGTGATAACGCCGTCAGGCCTGGATCTGCCCCTACGCTGGACACGAGACACAGCCTCTCTGCAGGGCTGGAGACGGCGTGGGCCACAGGTGCCCTGAGAGAGAGAGAGAGAGAGAGACAGGGTGGAAAAGAGGCAGGGAAAAACAGACAGAATGAGAGAGGGTAAAAAAGAAAGAATAACAGACAGAGAGAGGAGGTGAGAGAGCTAGAGAGAGAGATGAAGAGAGGAAGGGAGAGAGACAAAGAGAGTGAGACGGGGTGCACCCCAGTACTAGAAAAATGCATGCTCCATTCCTCCACTACCATCGCATCTCCACCCTACCTCAAATACTGGGATGTCGGAGGGAAGGAGCAGAAGAGGTGGAGTGGAGAAAAGGAGAATGCATTTTTTCAAGTAATCTACGGAATGCAAGTGAGAGAGGGTTAGAGTGAGAGAGGAAGAAAGAGACAGCGATACAGGAAGAGAGTGGGACAGAGAGAGCGTGAAAGGGAGAGAGAGAGAGAGAGAGAGAGAGGGGGATGAAATGACTGTCATTGTGGCGGCTCCCATAATTGCGTTTGCGGAAGTGATTACCTGCACAGGGATTTATGAAGGAGCTCTGGAGCAAACCAAAGTGAATCAGCCTTATGGAAATAGAACACAGGATGTACTACTACATGCCAAACACTCACTTGCGTATCTAGTATATTCTCTATCCAGAAGTGTTCTCATATCTGTTCCAGTCGTGGTAATATATTTTATTTTCATTTATTATATTTCCCTATACGCCACACACTCAGCATGCGTAGGCTCTTTGTCTGACCTCCATCAAGAACCAGTCATGAGGCTTGTGCTGTTGCCATGGTTTTCTCATGACTGTACCAGGTATATATACTGCCTGTCACACAGGCTGAAACTGGGCAGTATCCAGATGTTTCTTGGCTTGACAAATTTTTGAAAATAAATAAAAATACACTTTAAAAATACTCAAACATGAGAAAATAAAATAAAAAAATATTCAAACTCAAACGTTAGCCATTTGTACAGCTGGATATTTCCTGAGGCAGCGCAGGTGAGGTACAGCACAGGTGAGGTAACCTGCTCAGGGGTGGAATGGCAGAGCCCTGCTTGGAAACTGAATGTGAAATCTTCTTTAAAAGCCTCCCTGCGCTGCTGCCGGAGGTTTGCGCTCAGCACGGGGCAGCGGATACCTGACAGAGCCATCGAGCCCTGCAGAAACATGGCTGTGGAAACGTGTCTGGGGTACCGCTCGGCTCTCTTCCCAAACATAAATCCACAAGGCAGAGAGAGAGATCCATCCAGCACAGGGGAAGTGTTCACCAAAAACACACGCTGTCTTAGGCCTCTGAGCTCCAGCGTCCTCACTGCCTCTCACTCCCGCTCCATTCATCCTGTCGGTAGTTTTTTTAGCTACATATGGACTCAGAGACGGGTGATGTTGGTACTGCAGAGCTTCAGGATGTGCAGGTTTCCCTTATAAACACCAACCAGTTCAGACCCAAGAAACCAAGTAGTGAGCTGACAGCATAATCAACTGTACTGAGGAATCAGTCACGTGTGGTCAGGTCATTGGCCAGTGGTCCAAAAGTTTGTGAACTCATTGCTCTCTAGCAACCCCTACTGGTCAGCCAGGCACCTGCAGGTGCACAAACCAAACATGCACTGACTGAGTAATCCTCTGATGGCATAGGTATCGTGTGATTGGTGGTGCGCCCGCATCATGGAAAGAAGCAAGGGCCTGTCGCCACATGGGTCAGAGGAATCGTGTGCCACGGCTTCCCCCTCCTGAGTTGGTGGAAAGGATCGCTGCAGTGGGCTCGACAGTTTGGCTGTGTTCAGGGTTGGAAAAAGAGGAAAAATAAAAAAAAAATGACCAAAAAAATAGTGGCGCACACTGAGCCAGGAGCGTTACAACAAAAAGCAGCACACTTTGTACCTCTCCAGGACTGCAGTTTGAGCATGGTGTTATACAATAATCCCAACACAAAAATGTACATGTCAGTCAGACTGTGAGTGATGGGACTGTATGAGTGCCGCTCAGACTGGGGTCTGATTCAGTAAGTGATTCCCCACATGCTGCGATGTACACTCTTGATTTTATTGAACACGTGATGCAGTTATCTGGTTTGTTATGTGTCCTGAGCAGTTGAATCGACATTACTTTTCCATTTGTTTGGCGAAGCTCTGCGTCATCGCTCCCCGCTTTTCTGCTTTACGAGAATTTCTCTGCGTAAAATCTGGAAGTTTTGCTGCAGCGGGCCTTCAATAAAAAATGTTTTCTTTTTTTTTTCTTGGTTTGTAGCAATGCATGTAAAAGCGGAACCCCAGCGAGGAATCCAACTAGAGGAGCTGTAGGCCACGGCTAAGCCACTTAGGAAAGCCAGGATCATTCCGAGAATCGTTTTCAAGGTAGATTTTGATGGAAATTCACTTTTCAGCTTCAAATGTCAAACACTTACACAAATGACAGGACAGCTGTGGTGTGATTGAAAAGCAGCTTCATCTGTTTTGGCATGGCCAACAGCCGCTACGGTCAATTCCCATGTGATAAATTGTTACAGTACTAAAAAAAAAAAAAAAAACCACACACACCCACACAGAATTACGCGCATCTCTACATATCAAGCCTGCCTCAAATGAACGAGCTGGGATTCTAACACTGCAAATGAACGAGCAGGGATTTTAACACTGTTTTGACAATGCATCTGAAATGCGGTGGGGAAAAGTGCCACGCTGTAAACATGTTCCCTGTCCTTTTGTTTTATCAACGTTTCCATGGCTTTGGGTCCATTCTCTTCATTTTCCTCCTGTAACTGAGTTAATCTCAGACTGGAGATTATGAGGACTTTCTCTCCTGAATGCCTTTTGTTGCTCTTCTGGGCAGCAGACCGTTCAATTTTGGCACACAGACATCAGCACCCTTGTGCACTCAGACCCTGGCAAAACTGCCGGGATAATAAAATGTGAATAAGACAGTCAGGAGAAAGAGAGAGGCTCCACCAATCACAGAGTATGTTGTTAACAAACAATTAAAACAACCCTGATTGTGATTGGTGGCTGCACAACTTCCTGTCTCCCTGTGGGATACTGTCCAGGAAGTGGTAGTGGTGGAGGTGGAATTTATGCAATTTTATTAATTTATTTTCTTTCATCAAATGAACAACATTCTTGGCTAATGGTAATAAGTGCAACTTATATTTAAAGGCCTTATACTTACAGTATGTCAACGATATATAACAGGCCATGGATACTTTCTCGCATAGGACTTTTTTTTTTTAAACTTGCAACTTATTTTTTCTTTTGCACATTCAGAACATTTTGCTACCCACATTCCCCCCCCCCCCCCCCCTCCTTCCCCTCCCCCCCCCCAAAGTTAAAATGATCCATGATCCTGTTACCCCCTGGAGGGTCAGAACCATCAACTTGAGCCAGACTGCTGTACAGGACACGCCGTTTTTTTGGCTGAAATACGGGGCATCCCCCCCACCCCCCCCCCCCCCAGCCAATGCGGGACTCTCGGCAGGCCAAGAAAAGACCGAGTCTGGGTGCAGCGTAAAGGCGGGCGGACAGCGGGGTGACACTGAATTTATGAGGCAGAAACGATAGCCCCAGAGTCTCCTGACAGGTGAGCCGTGTTATGGATGGGCCGTGCCGGGCTGCGGGCGGCGTCCCAGGTTCTCCGCAATTGGATTTTTTATTTTTTTTCAAAAATAATAACAAATTATTTATAGAGAGAAAGGATGGGAGATTCACACACAAAACGGGCCCTATACACAGACAATTTTTCCCCCCGTCACCATAACGCCTCAGTATACGAGTTTCATATGGGTGAGTGCTACGCCGACGGTCACTGAGAAAAGCCCATGATGCCAGACTCTATCAGAGAGTAAATGCTGGTGGATAAAAAGATGCAAAGAGGGATCGCGATGCTCAAAGTCCCAATATGGTCATTGCATGTCAATGTCAGATCATTCCTGGTTACCTACAAAACTGAATGTGTAGTTTATTTTTTAATGACATACATCAATACATCTTTTCAATAATTTATTTCACTGCTGCTATTTCCCCCTTGAAATGAATATTCTGTATGAGTGGGTGTGGCACATTTATGCATTAATATTAATGAATCACTGCCATGATTGGATGACAGCACTGGTGATTGCCCAACCCACTTAGCTCCTTAGAATACTGAACTGTATTACATAACTCCCACAAACGTCTGTGCTTGCTGGCTAGATCTAGTCATGGGTCAAACAAGACAGAAACAAGACCATTCTTCAGTGTGAAGTAACCATCCGTAAAATGCGGGTGGCATGGGCAAGACCAACCAATATGTTTAAATATATGCTCCTATAATCGATGGCAGAGAAAGTTCCGGTCAATAACTCATATGCAGTAATTCATATTCTGTCGATCCGCTTCTCCGGTTTCATCTGCACGTGCATGTGCAACAAGAAAAGAGCGTCAAGATGAGACAGGAAGGCGGCTAACACCTGCAGCGATGC
Source organism: Albula glossodonta (assembly GCA_019788955.1). Lineage (NCBI taxonomy): Eukaryota > Metazoa > Chordata > Actinopteri > Albuliformes > Albulidae > Albula > Albula glossodonta. The sequence continues at coordinate 2,410,903 of JAFBMS010000096.1, read as the reverse complement.
CCTTCAAGCGTGTGAAAGGCTAGCAGCCCGTTACGGTCAGGTTGGTGTGTTTATCTCCCCAGGCTGGGGATGAGCGATGTGTTTTTTTTGTTTTTTTTTTTTCGGCACGGCGTCTCCACGGCTGTAATTAAACTCTGCTGTTTAGCTACCCCTTCTCACCAGCCTGCACACCTGGCTGCCTTAAACAAGCCATCTGTTTTTTATTCTCTGCCCTCCAAAAGAGCCACTGGTACGCTGGTAAAAAAAGAAAAATAGACCAGGGAGAGAGAGAGAGAGAGGGAGAGAGAGAAAAAGAGAGAGAGTCTTTCTGCGAGCCTGTAAAAGGAGCACTAATTACACAAAACCCTGTTAAATACACTCTACTGAGAAAGGCCCGGCACAGATGTTCAAGAGGGTTTATGGGGGTGAGATAACTTTCTTATCGCAGCCGTTTTGAATGAATCGGGTCGCTTATTGGTGTGTTACCGCCAACACCCCTGTACCCCCCCACCTCCCCAGCCCATCCACACGCCCACCCCCACCCCAACCCCCCCCCCCCCCCCCCTACAGAAGCCACAGCTGTAATCTGCTCCACACACTCACGCACACACACACAGGCGCTTGATTGTACGCATGGTGACATCTGCTTTCAATAAGTGAGGCTTGTCTCTTCGCAGTTCGCCGAACCCACCCCCCCCCCCCCCCCCCATTCACTTTGACTAAAGTGAGAGCACCAAACGCACCCCGGTCCTGCCAAACATCTGCGAATCAGTATTCCTGCCAGCACGTTGTGGAAATTTGCTGAAGGGATATACTGTAAGATTGAGCATCAATACCATGGCGAGTGTGTTTGGTCCCAGGGGAGAGGGGATTTCAGTTGTTCTCCCCCCCCCCCCCCCGCACAGTATTGCTTATACTCGAGGGTCATCCTGGAAGATAGAGCACAATCATTCAGCCAAAACTCACTACTGACAATGCGAATGCAGCCGGCAGAACCAGCATGTTTATGCTGGCTGTCTTCTCACATAATCCCCTTCCATCTGTCAACAGTTTATCGTTTTACTATGCTCTTATTCCCAGGCTTCCTTAGTCTTCTCATCCCTCTTTTTCTTCCAACCACGATGGTTGTGCTGACTATTAACCGCGATGGGTATAACTCTCTTAGTCTTCTTCTGTCGATGATGATGATGATGATGATAATGATGAACATGACGATGATGGTGATTATTGTTGTTATGTTATTTCTTTATGTTTGATCATCATACAATGTATTGCACAATAACAAAGGCTACAAAGTAAAGAACAAACCAACATTTTAAACGCCACATGAAGACCGAATGAAACACACAAACTATTGTAACAGAGCCATTGGTATTTATAACAATTTCCATTTCTATAGTTCTATAGATGGTGGGTTTTTTTAATAGACTGTATTAAGATTCCAATACCCCCCCATACTATGCAGAGTGCACCCAGGCTGTGAGCTGTGGAGTAGACGTCCCCATTAAGGCCTCAGCGAACAAAGCCAACTGGAGAAAGAAAAAAAAAACCTGCTCATTATTAACAACCCAGCTTTCGAGAGGCAACCATCATTTATTTTCATAGCTGGAATAGGATCCGGTTCCCGATTCCGCCCGCCAAACACGGTGTGGATGAAAATCCCTGCCGTAAATCACGCCCGCACCTTTGTGTTCCTGAGAATAAACACTTCATTAAGACTAATACACAGCACGCTTTTCATTCATATTTACTTGTGTTGGAGGGAGGGTTGAGCAGTGGGGGGATGGGGGGGGGGGGTGTTGGGGGGTGCAGGGATAGGACTGGTGGAGGCGGCAGCAGCAGCGAATACTTTAGCGCATTTCTGAACCAAGGCCCTCATGGGCCCATGACGGGGCTTTTCTTGGCGTCTTGCAGGCCCGCGCAGTGTGATGGAAACGCAGGTTCTCCGATGTGGCAGCGTTCACATCTGTTTGCGTTTGCCACCTCGGCATTCTCATGTTCCCGCTGGGTGAAAAGAGATCGATATAAGACAGAGGGAGAGTGGGGTCATCCTGACTTTACAGTGTTTTGTGTTTTCTGATACTATGAAGGAAAAAAAAAACACAAAACACTGACGATCTCAGAGATGTGTCAGTAGTTTTGTCGATATTCACCCACCATAGCCTAACCAATAATACATTCAGGCTTACAGTTCAGCCATACATTACCCTTGAATTCCTCTGGACATCATACATGATAATTTCCTACATCTGAATGTCTGTCAAAAATAAGGTTTTCTGAGGTCGGACTTGACGCACGGAAAAATGTTGCTATTTCAGGCGTAAGACCTCTCTGTATGAGAAATTAACCACAGCCATGTATGATGCGTGTTTATCTCAGAGAAACGTCTCCCACCCCTGAAATATAAAGGCTGAGAACTCTCTGTGCAGCAGACTTTCATAGATCGATTTTTCTCACATTTAAACCTGACAATGAGCACAACGCTTCTCCAGCAAGGTGAGCGGGTGGGGTGGGGGGCGGCATATCGTGTGGACTCCTGTCTCTCGGGGCTCCCCGTTTTTCCCATCATGCCTTGGGAATAGGTGGTAGCTCGCCTCATCGGCGGGTTCGTCCTCCGGTGACCTTTGCAGAGGCGTTATGTCAGGAGGCCGCATCGATTCCACCGCGCTGCAGAACGCGGCGTGCCCTTTTCTCAAAACAGGCTCTCTCCCCATCTGAACCGGCCCGGTGACACCACCCGAGCCCTCCAGCGGACAGGAAGACGGGAAATCAAACCCGCACACACCTCTGCGCGGCCTCCGGTACAGTGCCACATCCAGCTCCTTTTAATAATTGAGTGAGACTCAAAATAGAGGCGGCGACGGGAGAGATATCTACCGCCAGGGCGGAGGATAGGATAGGCAGCTTCGATAACAGCAGGAGGCCTTTGGCCATCGGAAAAGGAGTATACGATGAAGGTCCTTGGCGAGATGCTAACAAACTTTAGCGGTGGCTGATCAGGGGCTCTGGAGCAGTTGTGGGGTTTGGTGACCTTATCTGGCACGTGGACTACTCAACAGTGGACAGATTACTTCACAAATGTGATCAGGTACATTTATATATCAGTTGACCAAGAAAGTAATTAGCAACAGAAAAAAACCACCATACTGAAGTAATTGTAACTGTAATCTGATCAGGTTACTCTTGAACTTCTTTAGCGCATATTTGTGTCCTCACATCAAAGATTTCTTTTGGACCTTGCCCCTCAGAAATAAATACATCTCCTGAAAGGTTAATGCTGTGAAACCCTTGCCCATTTTGAAATTGGTGCTCTAAGCTAACCAGTGGGGTGTATGAGCTTTCTAAGGGATTTGATATTGTCAGTGATTTATTGTTAAAATGTGTAAATTTGTAATGAGGTTTATTTCTCATAATGCCATCCAAAATGTCACTTTGAACCTACACAACTATAACCAGATTACACATTTGTTTCATATTAATCTGGGTTGATTGTAGTTACTTAATGTTTGTGATCTGATTACGTAATCCAGATTACATGCAGTCAGGTACTGCTCAACTCTAGCGTCAGCAAGTTAATCTGCACGGCTCATTAAGCACGTCAACAAGATGCTCCTCATCCGCAGAAAAAAAGAAAGAGAAATATTAACATTTCACACAACAAACCATAAAACCCATCTTACATGGAGCATGCATACTGAGAGACAGCAAAAAGAAATGGAAAAGAAAGAAAAAAAAGCACAATCACAAAAGAAGAGAGACAATGGACAATCTATTGAGATCCCATGGGGACTGAGGTTGTGTGGATAAGCGTGCGGGGCCCGTAGCCCGGGGGGGCCGCGGGGAAGCAGCGGAACGTGTCTGTAATCTTCTCCCAGCAGTCTTCTTCCTCTCCTCGGCTGGTTTGAGAACATCGTGCCACAGTCTTCTGTTGATGAGTCTCATGTGCAGGAAAAGACCTTAGGGATTCCGACGAGTGCATTAAGAGAGGGTAGCGTTTCAACAGCGGGCAACAGTGGAGTACACGGCAGAAACCATTCACATACGGGGGTATGGGGGTCGGTATTACAAGCACAAAGACAGAAAAAGCGGTTAATGACGACTTGCGGCGTTGCCGTTAATCTCTCAGAGACCTCCCTTGTGCGGGTCCTGAGGGGTAAAACGCATATGTGCACCTGAATGAATAAATCAGAAAAAAAAGAAAAAAAAAACAATTCAAATTACAACTACAAATTACAAAACTAATTCAGCATTTCTTGCCCTGTGAATCACCAGAGACCAAACACCTCACTGCCCCGGCCCCCCCTGCCCCACAAACCCCCCCCCCCCACCCCCCACCCCCACAGTGCACCCCAGCTGCCCCCCAGTCATTTAAAAAGCATCGCTCTGGTTCCGGTTATTTCGTTTTCTCGTATTTCCGGCACACGCGCCGCAGTGGAAGGGGAGAGCGGTGAAGTACACAGGCAACGCATTGAGGAGTTCAAAGGAGAGAGCGGCGTTTGGCGATTCACACTTCTCTGTGCGGCGGCTCCCAGCTCCTTAACCTCATTGGATATGCCATGTCACTCCTCAGCTCCTGCAGCCCTTTGCCCGCCATTTTATATAACGACTCCCCGTGAATTTTTCTTCTCTTTTTTGTTGCCGTTGTTGTTGTTGTCACTGTCAAAGGGCATGGAGAATATTGTTGCCAGTGGATAGAAATTTTGTAACCAGCCATAACAGAGATCAAAAAAAAAATCCATGCCGGCATCAGTGACATACCCTATCCACCCCCCCCCCCCTTCCCCAACCTCGTGGCCTCAACCGTGCACCAACAGGGACCTGGTGGTATTTTTAGGTGGTGCGGGGAATACAGAAGCTCTATTCAGCTCTCTGTCTCTCTCTTCTTCTCCCTCTTTCTCTCTCTGTCTTTCTCTCTCTCTCTCTCTCTGTCTTTCTCTCAAACGCTCATTCCTCAGCATGGCAGCCTTCTGCCAAAGTCGCTTCACGATGGAACTCGTAAAACTATAACGTCAGCGCGGCCCAACGCTGGCCAAAAGGGCAGCAGTAAAATAAAGTGAATTACAGAGATATTTTCCATTAGGTGTGGTGGAGGGGGTGCTGTGTGTGTGTGGGGGGCCAGGTTGTAGAGGTGTAGAGGAGAAGAGAGGAACATGGATCTCCACTGCTTTTACATGTACACTGCTTTATTACTATTTTTTCTTCCTTTCTTTCTAGCTGTTTCATTTATCCTTCTTTTATTTCCCTCAAAGACATTTTTCCTTTTTCCTCTGATCTTACCCTCTCCAAAGAAGGGTCCCAGCAGGGAACCTGAGCGAACAGGAGGAGGAAGTCAGAGCGTCTCCCTTACGATGCAGGAGTTACGCAGAGGACGGAACAGCAGGTGGGGCCCAGGTTTGGGGGAGGGGGGGTTTGTACTGCCGGGATGGGTCCCTAACCCCGACGCCCTACGAGCACCCCGTCTCTCTCCCCAACACCCCTCCTCCACAGGGGTCAGGACGGTTCAGGGCCTGATTATTTCCATCTACAATAAATCACCCCTCATTTACGCGCCGCACGAAAGGTGCGGCCAGCGCAGGTATCCCAGACAAGGTCAATCTGTCGGCTCGGCCTACCACATGAGCAGGAGCAGGCAGGCGTGGGACTCGCCGAAAATTACAGCCTAAATCACCACAAACGGCATCCTGACAAGCCCCCCTTTACTGGGCCGACCTGTGATTGATGTGCCAGGTAGGGTTCCACCCCCCACCACCTGCACCCACCCTCCAAATACCTCAACAACAGATCAGATAAGGGCTAAGGTTCACTGAGATTTAAGAGGAGCACACACACACACACACACAAAGGCACGCACACAAACACACACGCCTGACCCTGGAACAAAGACCTCTCTCATCTCGCACACGCCAGCCAGGAATTCTTCAAAATCCTGAAACGTGTTAAGACATGCCAGATCTGAATTCCAGTTGTGTTTTTTTTTTTGCGTTTTATTGTTTTTGTTGTGTTTTTTTTTTCTCTTCTCCTTGTGGAAAATCCCCAAGGTATTTCATTTGAATGTTGCTTCGTCGTCCCTTTCACTGCCATCGCTGGGGCCAGCCCCACTTCAGCGGCATTTCAACTTTACCCCATGTGACTCTGAGAGAAGGGAGGGAGATCAAAGATACTGTGAGCAAACATAACTCACATGAATATTAACCCATCGGGGAAAGGGTGGGGGGGAGGGGTGGGTTGAAGGGGGAGGGAAAGTTAGCAAGGAAGGTACTTCAATCGAGTTACCAATTAATTGGGTTTTTTTTTTATTTCTGTAAGAAAAAAAAAAGCACTCCACTTTTCATCTCCTTTTAAAAAACAACATTAAAGTGGGAGGAAGGGAGGGGGATCAGAGGAGTGAGAGAAAAGAGCGAATGTTCACTGACCGAGCCCTTTCAGCCGGTCCCACAGGGCGGCAGAGCCGTCACGTCGCGTGCATCTCCATGGGTGAAATGAAATGTTAAACCGCGCCTTCACACGGGACACAGGGACGGGGGATTTGTTTATTATGATTTGGGGCGCTGCGCTTGGTGCGTGCCCCCCCCCCCCCCCCCCCACCATCCCGTTTGGCCCTGTCACGCTCCGCAACGCCAAGCTGACAGCCTCCTCTGTCACCGTCTGGGTTCCCAGATCTGTACTGCAACTCCCCTCACCCAAAACTTTCTCAGCACCACCTGAAAAGCAGTGGAGCAGTGGAGGCTATATGCATGTGTATGGAGTATACTCAGCCATGCAGTACATTATATTATAACCATATAAAGCCCTTTGCAATCACAGTATATCTAAATCACAATTAAGCCCTGCAATCACAGTATATCTACCTCCTCAAACAGTACACTCAACTATGTTGCCATGGTTTCGTCACACAGAGGCATGTTGCTATGGTTTCGTCACACCAGATTTCCTTTCGCTCTGCGTTTTTCTCCCCACCCCTTCCCAAAAGAGTCAGCGGTCATTTCAATCCTTGATATAGACCACAGCTCCACACTATAAATCCAATTAAACTTCAACAAAGTCAAACAAAACTGCAAAACTGAAGTTGTGACAGTTAATAAATTATATTAATTTAGGTTGCAGATTCCATCAAAACCTGCATTAACTTTGGGTCGCAATTTAGGTTTTAGCTTCACAGCTGCACTTTTTTTGTAAGTTCAGCCATGACTATACGGCCAATCATCACACAATGTTTACTCTTCAGATTGTGTTTGAGAGGAACAGAACTATTGCTTGCATTTGTTGGTCTAAGTTAAGGACAAATGTTGGCTGAATCTAAGCCATAGTTTGTATTATTTAAAACTCCTAAATCCAATGTAATTGTTTGTGGGTAATGAAAATGACCTGATTACAGAGACTAATTTACCGCCGAAGGTGTGTGAAGCTACACGTTCACCCGAGGAAAGGCCAGGCCACAGGAAGCTAACTAACGGAATCTGACAAATTATAAATGAACCAAACCTGACCTCGAAAATATGTTCACCTGGCCTCGCAACTGGATGTGCCAAGCCAAAAAAGCCACTTGATTGGCTGTCTGACCACACCGCTGCCGCTTCATTGGCTGTCTGACCACACCGCTGACTCTGGCCTTGCAAACTGATGAGTTTTTCTCACCAAAATGAAAGTCAGCACACTTTAGCCTTGTTAGGGCCTACTTTTCCGACAGATAATATTACACAGGCTTATCTTTCAAAACTCATCTTCAATCAATGAAAAACTGATCAAAATAATTTTTCTAAAATATTTTTGGAAAGATAATTGTTTTATGAGAGCAGTTTTGTGACTATCCATAGGTACCTCTCCCCTTCAAATACACAAATTCGAATAGATATCCACTCATTCACAGCAATGTGACACACCCATGCAAGCCTCTAGTTTACCCCTGGGGGTAAATTCCATTAAATCTGCGGCCTTCCTATTCATCACAGATCATATGATGTATATAAATACTATTTTTGGGTAGAAACCACAGAAATGGGTTAGAACAACGAATCGAGTTTTACTGCTAATAGAGAGTGGCTGTAAAATAATGGCTTCCTGGAAGATCATGGCTAATTTCATGCTGCCAAACAGAATGCAAGTACAGATATTAATGTCTGACAGTACATCAGACGCTTCTATGAAACAATATCTTCAGCTGCGTGGAGGAGAGGAAGAAAAGAGCAAACAAACCGGCACATGAATACATCCTTTCTTTCCCAGAAGAAAAGAGTTGTTGCAGTTGAGAGGAAAGGATTTGGATATATGTGTGCGTGTGTACTTTGCCATTAGAGGAAAACAATGGCGACAAAACAGGCCCTGTAATTCAGTATTCTCTGCCCACGCTTTCTTTCTCTCGTGAATTACTGACGATTTCCCGTTAAACGTTTGTCTCCACCGCTCCCAGTCAGGGTGGTGGAGGGGGATTGGGGAGGGGGGGTGGATTGGGGGGTGTACACGGGGTTGCCATAGTTACCGCAAGAGGAACAAGGTTTTCCAAAAGTACCTGCTCACTGTTAATTTTTTTGTTTGCCTTATTTATTTTTTCTTTTCTTTTACAGAGAAGCTTGAGCAAGTCAGTATGTGCCACTCTTGTAGTCATTTACCTGCTGTTGCTTCCCCGGTAATGAAGAATGGAGGCAGACGACATGATAAAAGCAAACAAACCCGAACACAATCAAACTGACTTAGTTTCTTTCAGGACACTTGCAATTAAATCAAACAGACTTCAGTTTCTTTAAGGGCGTATGTAAGTCGATTGAGATAGACTGTACCGTAGCTGCAAACATTGGAGACCAGCAAACATTCTCTGGAATGTATTGTATTCTTTTGTAAAGAGAGTCAGTGTGTTTCATTGAGCCCTGTCCTAAGGGTGACCCAGGGAGCCTATCGTACAACCACAGGGAAAAACACCAGCCAAAAACATCAGGGAAAAACACCAGGGAAAATGCTCACATTTTGTTCCAGTGTTGTAGCTTTATTTGGTAATAATTTACTTAATGCAAAGGAATGATCTTTTTCTAATGCAAGTCATTGTTTTGCTTAATATGAACCTTTTCACCCCTTCAGTTTGTAAAAAAGTTCATGATTTTCATTTAAAAAATACTTAATCATACAATACTTTTAATCATTTCCCCTCCAGTAAAGTCGTAGTTGTCGCTTGAAGCAAACGAGAACAACTGAGCATTTCTGAAGAACGAACTCTTAACCCCAAATGTGTGGCATGAAAAAAACTTCTTTGCGATGGGAAATGGGTTTGACACCGCTGTTCTTGTGAGATTAAAAACTACAACATCACTGACGACATCACCTCTCCTCATGTCTGTTTCTGCCACAGGAGGAAGAAAAAGACATAAGAGGGGTGAGATTATCAAAAATAATAACCTCAAAAAAGAGAAACTGAAGCAACCGAACTGAAGTAAGTCATTTCTGAGAGGGAGTGGAAAAGCTCTTTTCTTCACGCTGACAGAGTGGCTCATTTTAAAAGCCACCAGAAAAGGCAATGTTTGTTAAGTTCAGCGACAGGTAACACAGTGCCCCCCTCATAAAAAACAAGCAAAAAAGTTCCCTTCTCTCTCTTTCCACAAAGCCTGCGCCTCACAGAATGGACGCGTTGGTTAAATCACTCAGAGTAAGTCAAATGAACGTAGAGTGATGTGTTTTTCTATTGTTCCGCGCGCGGCCCAGGTGAGGTGTCGTCTGTCACGCGTGGGGGGAGTTTTGTCTCAGCCTTCAGGCCCGGACGCACTCTCATTCCCACTGATCTCAGTCAGAACAACAGAGGGCGGTCTCCTGGGAAGGAAGAGCGCTCTTTGTCAGTCAGTCAGTCAGTCAGTCAGTCGGTTTTCCATTTCCCCAGGTCAGCCCCGGAGTTTGCTCAGCACGTTGGCTCGCTACCTGTGTGCACAAGCCGCCACAACGTAAAGGATAAGCTTGTCCCCCACACACCCCCCCCATCACCCCCACACTCAGTCCCGTGCTCCCTGGCGCAAGCGAAAGCACGTCCAGGCTACGGGGCCGAGGCTGCTGACCACTGATGGGCCGACACAGGTGTGTCACGCACTCCCCCAGTCCAGTCCGACAGGGTAACTCCGCACCTCTCCAGGGGGAGATGAGGGCAGCTAAAAATACAGACAGTATTCGACACGTAAACCAGAGAGCCACAAAAGAGAGCATACCCATCCCCAACATAAACCTGTTTTTTTTTCCGTTTTCACAGCATCCTTTTCTTTCATTTGTCTGCTTGCCCTTTTATTTTCAGATGATATAACTGCACCATTTTGGGTTGCATATTTATTTATTTACTTATGTTTCTGTTAGCTGTAGCCACATTACGGTGAATTTAACAGCACCGTTTGTGCGCGGTAAGGAACTGCAGCTGTTGTAAGTGTGGGACTGTTTTCTTTCTCCCCTTCTCTCCGTCTCTCATTCTTTCTGTGTTACTCATTCTCTCTCTCTCTCTCTCTTTCTGTGCTGTTAACACAGAGCCTCCCAGACTTGGCAATAAATTCTGTCGGCTTTAATGAACAGCTACATCTTTCATGTCACGCAGCGGAGAGGGGGAACAGTCCACACGGCCGGTGAAATGGGCCCTGTCCCACGAACAGCCCGTCGCCCTGGCAACGGCTTCAGCGTCCTCTCTCAGGGGGTTCCAAAACTTTATTATTGTCTCACCCCCCTACAATCTCCCCCTACCTCAGTGAAATAGTCCACTGTTTACACCTTTATCTGCCGCCCAGCACTGGCTGCAGTTCAAAGGCAGTTGAGCTGGCCGTCCCATGGAAGCAGAAGGCCTGAGGAAAATGATATTCTGCTCCTCAAGGCCCCCACCTTTCATTCTAACAGGTTTACCTTTTCCTTCCTCTCATTCCTTAACGTGGCGTGATAAATTGAGCCTGTCGTCTTCCCTTCTGGTTGCAGAACGGTGGTTATGATAGCAGCAACAACAACAGCGACATCATCAACAACAATAATAAAAATGATCTTCACTATCTTTATCAATTTCATCATGTGTTTTGATTGCACAATTCAAATGTTTTGAGTTCTTAAGTTAAATGTATGTAGCTTATTTAGCACTAAATGAATATTCAACAACCAGGATATTACTAGAAGAAGTATAAACTGGGCATGGTTTATTTAAACTAACAGTATGTCTATCATCTATCAGTTTATGAAATATAGAGATATATAAAAGAAATACTCTAAGTAGATCAATTTGTCATGCTGTGGACCCCCTGTGACTCCACCGACCCCCTCCTGAGCACCCCTCGCGCAGCGCTAAAGAGACCAGGTATTTTTCCCCCGCGGCGGAGCGCTTTGTTTCCGGAGAGAATTGTCGGCTCACAATTTGGCAAATGGAGGTCATCGCCTTAAATTTCATCCATGGGTGAAGTCTGTCAAACAGCGAGATTTCTGCGGCGAGGGGAAAAGTGCACAGCAATGGGGAGCGATGGCTGCGGAAAGCGCTGACCGCGCGGAATTCATCAGAGCAAACTCTTTAGGCCCAACTCCTCAGCGTCGCCAGCACGTTAGAGAGCGGCCCGCGCTGACCATGAATCAAGCGGATAGCTGCGGAAGATCGCGGGGAGGAGAGCGGGGGAGGGAAGCGTGATGGACAGCTTTTAAACAGCACTTCATAATTTCTCACGATTGCTACAGACACAGCTTCAGATGTTTTATTGAACGGCGAGGTAAAGGATGTCGCTCTTCACGCAAAAAAAGCCCAGTACATTTTCCACTTACTTCCTGTGGCATAAAGGTGTTGTTTAAAATATGGGGGGGGGGTGCTACATTTCTGCTGGATGTCAGTCCCATTTTTTACCTTTTTTTTTGTGCATCATCCTTATGAGTGAATGAAACTGTACTCCGAGGCACTTCCCATTGTGACATCACAGACGACAAACATTCCGTTACCAAGGCATCGCTTCTATAGAGGCTGTGGGAGAGCCGTGCCTACTGTGGAAGCGTAAGGGATCCCTGAGCCAGAAAAGCCAATACTGCACACTGAAGAGAAGATGGGGAGAGATTGAGAGAAAATTACATTCTGTTCCTCAAGGCCTCTCTTTCATTTCAACAGCCATACCTCTTCCTGTATCTCCCGCTCCAGCGTGGAGAAATTGAATCTGTCTTCCTTTCCCCTTTCTGAGAGAAAAAAAAAACCTGAGAGGAGATATACAATAACAAACCTAATAAAACTATAATAAACAAAAATAATGATATAATAGTAATAATCATCACCATGGACTATGATAATGGACCAGAAGTGTTCAGAATTATTCCAGTTATTAGGCATTGGAAAAGGATCATTCATGTGTTTTTTTATTTATCATGAATTAAGATGATGTCAGAAAGCAGATCGATGCACACGTTGCCTGGCACGTCTCCGGAGGCTGAGTGAAACTGCTGTGGCCTCCTCTGGTTACTGGGTTAATCACCCGCAGCAACGTGAGCCTGATCAAATGTCAATTCCCAGCAACATTTCAAACCATGTATGAGCGAAGCGTAGGCGGCCAGCCGAGAGTGGAGTTGGTCGGGTTTGGGTTCGGGTTATGGTTTGGCTTTGGGTTCCAGTTATGGTTAGGGTTCGGGATCGGGATCGGGATCGGGTTTGGGTTTGGGTTAGGGTTAGGGTTCGGGTTCGGGTTCGGGTTCGGGTTCGGGTTCGGGTTCGGGTTCGGGTTCGGGTTAGGGTGGGTTAGGGTTAGGGTTAGGGTTACAGTTAGGGTTAGGGTTAGGGTTACAGTTAGGGTTAGGGTTAGGGTTCCGGTTATGGTTAGGGTTCGGGATCGGGTTTGGGTATGGGTATGGGTTAGGGTTAGGGTTAGGGTTACAGTTAGGGTTAGTGTTAGGGTTCCGGTTATGGTTAGGGTTAGGGTTAGGGTTAGGGTTAGGGTTAGGGTTTGGGTTTGGGTTAGGGTTAGGGTTAGGGTTAGGGTTAGGGTTAGGGTTAGGGTTAGGGTTAGGGTTAGGGTTAGGGTTAGGGTTAGGGTTAGGGTTAGGGTTAGGGTTAGGGTTAGGGTTAGGGTTTGGGTGAGGGTTTGGGTTTGGCTTTGGCTTTGGGTTTGTGTTAGAGTTCTGGTTATGGTTGGGGTTAGGGTTCGGTTCTAAGGTGTAAAACAAGTCCCGTTATTTGTCTCTTCCCTACAACCTCCTCTAGAAAAAGGATAGAGGTCGGTGGACGGGAATGTGCACTGGCACACCATGTGTTTATTCCCGCTCCTTAGTATTATCCCATTTCCCGGCTTTCACGTCGGGTTAGGCTTAGGTTAGAAAAAATCTTTTTTTTCCCAAAGTTGCCAGTTGTGAGGGCCCCTAGGGAAAGAAAAGTTTGCACTGGCCAGTCAGTGTCAAGGAGCCTGTAAGTGGGAAGCATTTGGTCCCTCTTGTGTTGAATTTTACGTGCAGGTCACTGTGACAGCAGCCCCTTCCAGCAGAAATATCATTACATCGCTGGATTCAGTTTCCCAGAATGCCCTGCTCCCAAATCCAGTGCTGTGCCATTACTTTAACATGTCAGATTCATCCCCAAATTTTGCCCCAAATCCAGCAAAAAGGAAAAGCAAACAAAAACAAATAAGCCAATAATTTACTGATTATATACTGTGTTTATTCCCTTCAAGCTTCACAGCCGATGAAAGGGTTAACATTATGATACATGTCTCCATGTTAAAAATGATAGCACCCAGCACGGCTGTTTCAGCACCTGATTGAAGCCAGTAGCTTGTCTGCACACACAAGTCCACTTCGCTCACTTTAAATTAGTGGTTGAGATCAGTGGGGGAATTGTACCGGCAATTACCTGGAAAACAAAACTGATTTGAGCTTTAAGACTGGCAAATGTGAATATAGCGCTACCGTACACACAGGTACTTCACACCTGAACGGATCAAAGGGTACTGTAACTCCAGCGAGATGTGTCATTTGGTTAACTACTGGCCTTTTGAACAAACGTTTCGTTTTCAAATGAAAAAAAAAAAACAAATTACAAACCAAGAAAAAGATGTTTACCCCAGCGCTCAAAGAGCGGAATATTGCTAGCTAGGATTCAGAGGGGAAGCTGGTACAGGGGA
>JAFBMS010000096.1:2381855-2391855 GCA_019788955.1 Albula glossodonta | reverse complement strand
ATTTTCAGACAACCGGTATTCATGTTGCAAAGATTGAATATTGCCGAGTAATTTATGGACTTTTAATCATTCAGATCAGATCTTAGCCAGCTCATGCTTTCAATTTCCCTGAATTGCTCAGGCAAATGATGCCTTTTGGAGGTTAAATATTGAACTGACTTATTGATAGACCTGGATCTGAAGTGCTGTATGCTGAAAGTGTGCATTACTGGTCACAGGAACAAAACCATTTTTTTGAATGAATGAAAGACTAAAAAAGGAATAAATAAGGTTCCAAGACAAAGGTAAACACATTTGCACGTCTTCTTTGTGATCGTTATTTGAAATATGAAGCAGGGAGGTTTTTTTATTTTTTGAGTATGCTTTCACAGAGACGTGAGAGTCCTGTCAGGGCTGATTTTTTCATTTCTCTTGCCTGGAGTCTTGCAGCAGAGACCCAGGCTGTGTGATAGACAGACGGTCACCTCAGAATGGTTTCAGAGTGAAATCAGCCCCTCGGCCATGTGCAAGGTTTACCCTCCTGCTAATAAACATCAGGCCCGTCACTCTCTCCACCACAGCGGCTACTGACTGATCTTTGCTCAAAGCTCTTTTTGCAACCCAATGGCAGCCTAAAAAGGACTGAGCAGCAATGTGCTATAATAGGTGGGGGGTTGGTCTTGTAACTCAGGAGTTGCAGGTTTGAATCCCAGAAAGGGCACGTCCACTGCCATTGAACCTTCAAGTAAGTTTCTCTATCTGAAGAGCTTCAGTCAATATCTAACTGTATACATGGGAAATATGTAAAAATGTAGGGTTTGTAGGTGCAACCAGTTGCTCTAAAGCTCACTCTGTTGGTCAGTTGGTCGGTCAACAAAAATTTCCCCACTCTTTGGTGGCCACAGTTTTTGCCCTAAGAGGCTGAAATTTAACATGGAGGTCAAGTGTGTGTGTGTGTGTGTGTGTGTGTGTGAAGGTGTGTGTTTCTGTTCATGCCAATTGGCTGAAAAGGGGCATGGAAGTGGGAGTGGCCTGGTCGCAGCTTGTTTAAGTGGTTCCAGATAAGGGTGCCTGTTGAATCCCTAAAACGTAGCTGGTAGCTGATAAGATGTCTCGCATAGGCTGGCAGGGTGTGTGCAGACGGCTCTGTTTATCCGTGGGGTTTCAGGGCAGTGCAGCCCCACTGTCCTCAGCTGTCACCACCTCCTAACGACCGTCCTGGGTGTTTTCACACGATGCGACATGCTCAGGCTAAGAAAGATAATTACGATAACACTTCCAGGCGATTTGTGACTCCACAAGAGGTGAGGGTTCACAACACCACTTAGACAAATGCGATGGCTTGAGCCGTGTTTAAACCTGTGAGTTTTATTAAATTTAGCTGTAAAAAATAACCCAAGGACATATGGCTAGGGAGGCTGTCAGGTCCAGTGACACATCTCTCAACAAAGTAAGCAAACAAAGAAATGATTTCAGGGGTGATTTTCCTTCGCACCACATGAAAGATTACCTCATGCCTTTGTTTGTTTGTTTGTTTGTTTGTTTGTTTTGTTTTTAGCCAGCTGTGGTATAGATGGGTCATACCAGGCCAGCTTGCTTGAGTTATTGCTTTGAATCCGCTTGCTTGCTGTATATTAGGACTGATTGTGATGGCTCTCTGCCGTGCAGTACGAGCCGCTGTGTGATATCAGGCCATTACAATGTATTTACATATACAATCCATTTTCATAAATGTCCCCATATTTCATGCTTGGATACATCGATTGTTAGAAATAGTATTATAAAATTGTAGAAATGAAGTCGTGGAGGTATCCAGGTAGAAATTCTCTGTTCATCAGCACAACACTTTCTCTATGTCGGCATGTGTCCCTTTCGAAAAAGAGATGTGCGTGACAGCAATGCGAGTGTGTGATAGATATGTGATAAATGTGTCATAGATGTGTGATAGATATGTGATAAATGTGTCATAGATGTGTGATAGATATGTGATAAATGTGTCATAGATGTGTGATAGATATGTGATAAATGTGTCATAGATGTGTGATAGATATGTGATAGATATGTGATAAATGTGTCATAGATGTGTGATAGATATGTGAAAAATGTGTGATAGATGTGTCATAGATATGTGATAGATATGTGATAAATGTGTCATAGATGTGTGATAGATATGTGAAAAATGTGTGATAGATGTGTCATAGATGTGTGATAGATGTGTGATGAATGTGTCATAGATGTGTGATAGATATGTGATAAATGTGTCATAGATGTGTGATAGATATGTGATAAATGTTTCATAGATATGTGATAGATATGTGATAAATGTGTCATAGATGTGTGATAAATGTGTCATAGATGTGTGATAGATACGTGATAGATATGTGATAAATGTGTCATAGATGTGTGATAGATACGTGATAGATATGTGATAAATGTGTCATAGATGTGTGATAGATGTGTGATAAATGTGTCATAGATGTGTGATAGATATGTGATAGATGTGTGATAAATGTGTCATAGATGTGTGATAGATACGTGATAGATGTGTGATAAATGTGTCATAGATGTGTGATAGATATGTGATAAATGTGTCATAGATGTGTCATAGATGTGCTATAGATATGTGATAAATGTGTCATAGATGTGTGATAGATATGTGATAAATGTGTCATAGATGTGTGATAGATATGTGATAAATGTGTCATAGATGTGTGATAGATATGTGATAAATGTGTCATAGATGTGTGATAGATATGTGATAAATGTGTCATAGATGTGTGATAGATGTGTGATAAATGTGTCATAGATGTGTGATAGATGTGTGATAGATGTGTGATAAATGTGTCATAGATGTGTGATAGATGTGTGATAAATGTGTCATAGATGTGTGATAGATATGTGATAAATGTGTCATAGATGTGTGATAGATGTGTGATGAATGTGTCATAGATGTGTGATAGATATGTGATAGATGTGTCATAGATGTGTGATAGATATGTGATAAATGTGTCATAGATGTGTGATAAATGTGTCATAGATGTGTGATAGATATGTGATAAATGTGTCATAGATGTGTGATAGATGTGTGATAAATGTGTCATAGATGTGTGATAGATATGTGATAAATGTGTCATAGATGTGTGATAGATGTGTGATAAATGTGTCATAGATGTGTGATAAATGTGTCATAGATGTGTGATAGATATGTGATAAATGTGTCATAGATGTGTGATAGATGTGTGATAGATATGTGATAAATGTGTCATAGATGTGTGATAGATGTGTGATAGATATGTGATAAATGTGTCATAGATGTGTGATAGATGTGTGATAGATATGTGATAAATGTGTCATAGATGTGTGATAGATACGTGATAGATGTGTGATAAATGTGTCATAGATGTGTGATAGATATGTGATAAATGTGTCATAGATGTGTGATAGATGTGTGATAAATGTGTCATAGATGTGTGATAAATGTGTCATAGATGTGTGATAGATGTGTGATAAATGTGTGATAGATGTGTGATAGATGTGTGATAAATGTGTCATAGATGTGTGATAGATGTGTGATAAATGTGTCATAGATGTGTGATAAATGTGTCATAGATGTGTGATAGATGTGTGATAAATGTGTCATAGATGTGCTATAGATATGTGATAAATGTGTCATAGATGTGTGATAGATGTGTGATAAATGTGTCATAGATGTGTGATAAATGTGTCATAGATGTGTGATAGATGTGTGATAGATGTGTCATAGATGTGTGATAGATATGTGATAAATGTGTCATAGATGTGTCATAGATGTGCTATAGATATGTGATAAATGTGTCATAGATGTGTGATAGATGTGTGATGAATGTGTCATAGATGTGTGATAGATATGTGATAAATGTGTCATAGATGTGTGATAGATGTGTGATAGATGTGTGATAAATGTGTCATAGATGTGTGATAAATGTGTCATAGATGTGTGATAGATGTGTGATAAATGTGTCATAGATGTGTGATAGATGTGTGATAAATGTGTCATAGATGTGTGATAGATGTGTGATAGATGTGTGATAAATGTGTCATAGATGTGTGATAGATGTGTGATAAATGTGTCATAGATGTGTGATAGATGTGTGATAGATGTGTGATAAATGTGTCATAGATGTGTGATAGATGTGTGATAAATGTGTCATAGATGTGTGATAGATGTGTGATAAATGTGTCATAGATGTGTGATAGATGTGTGATAAATGTGTCATAGATGTGTGATAAATGTGTCATAGATGTGTGATAGATGTGTGATAAATGTGTCATAGATGTGTGATAGATGTGTGATAAATGTGTCATAGATGTGTGATAGATATGTGATAAATGTGTCATAGATGTGTGATAGATGTGTGATAAATGTGTCATAGATGTGTGATAAATGTGTCATAGATGTGTGATAGATGTGTGATAGATATGTGATAAATGTGTGATAGATGTGTGATAAATGTGTCATAGATGTGTCATAGATGTGCTATAGATATGTGATAAATGTGTCATAGATGTGTGATAGATGTGTGATGAATGTGTCATAGATGTGTGATAGATATGTGATAAATGTGTCATAGATGTGTCATAGATGTGTGATAGATGTGTGATAAATGTGTCATAGATGTGTGATAAATGTGTCATAGATGTGTGATAGATATGTGATAAATGTGTCATAGATGTGTGATAGATATGTGATAAATGTGTCATAGATGTGTGATAAATGTGTCATAGATGTGTGATAAATGTGTGATAGATAGATGTCCAGAAGTATGTCCAGCATCTTCCCAGCTGCTGGGGATTCTGGGTGGGGCTGGGGGTGGCAGTGGGGCAGGGGGTGAACCGCAGGAGAACCCCAAGATCAGGGATGTTCATCTCCATGGATTGGATTCAGTCAAACACTCTTTACTAAAGCATTTCATACATGCAAAACCGTTTTGCTGGTGCAGAAAGACAAAGAGAGAATATGATTGGTTGAGGCAGTTCATTTACTCCAATCAGAAATCATGTCACTAAAATGTTAACATGCGCTTAAGGCTTTGATAAATATGACCCTTAGCCTCAATGCTAAATGAAGGCATGGGCAATTGTTATATTTCAAGATTTAAATTATGGTTAAAAAGAAAAGAGTCCAATCCCTCCAGTCTATGTCCTCTTTAAAGACATACGTAATTCATATTACAGCATGAGTTTCTTTGAGTGTTTCCTGCTTTATTGGAGCACAGCAAACCCGTCCTTTTGGAGTTTTCTCCTGTCAGCTGAAGCAAATGGCTGCAGACACCGCTGCCCTACAGCCCTGGGGCTTGGAAGCCAATTAGCATGGGTGTGCAGAGCTCACGCGATTCTCTTTTAGGGATTTTACATACTCTGCAAAGAAGTTTCAGAAACATGCTCAACTTCCCTTTGTGTAAAAAAAACTTATTATGGATCATTTTCTGGGCTGAAACTGATAATGAATATTATGATAAGAGAAAGAAAAAACAGCACTCACAATTAGTCCAAAACTGTGTACTTCTGGCAACAGAGCAGGGCAAAATGAAACAAGTCCTGCAGTGCCTATCGCAGTAGCTTAGTGAGAGTTCTGTGAGAAGAATAGAAATAAGCCTTTCACTGCTAATTGCGAATGCCGCCTGCTCAGTCTTCTCTTTCTGCCAAAAAGGGCAGACTTCAGTCTCTCTTCCGTCATTCGCTCAGAAGTATTTGTGTGACTTGGATTCAATCAATTAACATTTGCCTCTTAATGTCGACTCACAATCAATGAATCAATTAATCAATCACTCAATTATTTGCTCATTAATTTTGGTCTCTTTTGGGAAATCAGTGCAGCTGTATGAAACAGGAAAATACAAGCGCATGTACATAACACTCAGCCAGAATAATAACAATGGTCTGCACAGAAGTAACCGGTTGTACAAGATTAAAAGATTAAAAGTGGACACTCGATTAATGTGAATATATAAAAACTGAATGTATGAAGGCTGCCAGAGGAGCTTAAGTCCAGCAGTTAGGTCAGCCTGCGGTATCGATCAGGGGTATTGATTTACCCGCCCTTTCAGATCCGGCCTCCCAGTTTTCTGACTTTTGGAACTCTATATCATCTGCCAGCACAAATTCAACAAGCAGGTGAAATTTGGAACACAGTGGATGGTCACCACTATTGTAAATGCAAAAAGTATAAAATTGCCTAATTGAAAGTTTTAGTTTCTTTACTTCTTTGCCAGTACAAGTTTGGCAAGTTCAGCACTCACCAAAACCAACGGGCCAATGTGTGAAGAATGAGCAAGTAAGACGTGGATTTGTTTAGCACAGGGAAAAATGTTGATACTGTTGAGTCCTGACCTGTGTGTCACTGTCAGCGTGGTGGTGGTGTCTTCTGTGAGTCAGCCGAGGTCTGCTACAAACATACCTACTCATCTGCAGTAGTTCACAATCTCACTGAAGCCTGAAAGTTATTTATTTCATTTTGTTTTTTTTTTAGATTAATTTTCTCTTATTTGGAAAAACAAATTTGCTTGTCATTGTTTTATTTCCTTTCTATTAGCAAGATCAAATGCAATGCTCTAATACTGAAAATGTATTTAGACTCACTCATTCAAAACCATAAACTGTAAATTTGTAAATTTCAGCTTTGATTAACTTCTGTGAAAAATATGAACCGCAATAATAAAAGCATAAATAAATTGAACTCAGCAATGTTAGATATCGAATAGGTCACCTGGCACACATGTGTTCCCAGGATTGGCAGAGGGTTCTCTGCCTTCGTTTGAATGGTAATTAATGTGAATTTTTCCAGCCTAGTCACAAGTTAGCGATTTTGCAGGAAAAATTAACAAGTCATATTTGGGAGGACTCGATTAGCAATAGCTAGGCTGTCAAGAAAACGCAAACAGAAATATAGGAATAAGCAGGTTTTCTGGGAACTATTTTTGTAAGCCAGAGATTTCTGGTTCAGTTCCCAGGTATGGCACTGCTGGTGTACCCTTGAGCAAGGGCCCTCACTCCTCACCCAAACTGCTTCAGTGTAAATACCCAGCCGTATAAATGGGTAGTGTATAAAAACATAAGCAGTGTAAGCCACTCAGTAAAAGAGCATGTAAAATGAAAGTATTCTCCATTCTACACAGTGTTCATTCAAGTTGAGAAAAATGGAAGGAAAATAGAAAAACAGAAAAAAAAGGCTTTTTTTTTTTTTGAAAAATATTTTTTTTTTATGGCTCAACCCTCCCACCCCCCTCCGCCCCAGTGTTACTCTGCTCTTGCTCATGTACAGATATAAAGCTTGGTTGACATTTGTTTGTTACCTTGCCTGATAATTTCAAGCACACACTCACTTCCCCCATTCTCTTATGCTTCCCACAGAATAAGCTGGATACCCAGCCAGACGGCCGGCTTCCTGGATAACTCCTCATCACTGTTTGGCCCAACTCCCTCATGTACTGTTTGAGCACACATGCATTAAGACTGTCTGGTCTATGAATGTGAATCCATTAAGATCTGTGATCTGTGGGGGGGGGGGGGGGGGGGGTGTAGCTGGGTGAAACTAAGAGCACAGTTCCATCCTGGGGGTAGGGGAGGGGCGTACATTTGAAATAAAATGTTTGGGAAAGAAACGTGTCCGGGGTGTGGATGGGTAGCCCTGGGTATCGACTGCTCTCACCCAGGGATCCTCTTCGCTGGCTTTAATCCTCGGCCTTTCCCTCTGAGGTCCTCCTCCATGGTATAATCTCATTGATCTCCATCTCCCATAATGCAACACACGTGGGCGCTGGCCAGAGAGCACCCCGCGTGCAGGCACCCTTCTGGACGGTTTCGGATGCACGGTCCCTTGCCGCTGTGAGGAGATTATCTTCTCTTTGGCTGGCGTCAAGGAGCTGCCAGATTACATGGTGGGTAAAGAGGTCATTATGGGGTGGAGTGAGAAGGAAACACACAGCACAGCGGGGGAAAAATAAACTTTTAGCAGCTAAAATAAGCCATTTGTATTTATTTTATTTATCCTTTATTTAACCTGGAATACCCCATTGCGATTGACAGCTGTTTTTCAAGTGAAAGCAGTCCATTCACAAATGGGACTGAGAGAGGCAAATCAATGACATGCCATTTGTGATGACAGCCAATGGACTGCAGTACTATAGTATTAATATAGTGGAGTTACACTCAGCTGTCAGTAATTGACTGAGCCAATCACAAATGTTTTTCTCTCCACGGTCAAGGCAGTCATTGGTTCAAATCATTGAGTCACTGGTGCTGTATTCCAGCTACTCCCACCTTCACTTTTCACTGATCCAATGAGAGTGACAGGGTATGCTGGTTTCCTTGTTGCTCAACACCTCTTTGATCGATTAAAACAGTTGACCACACTGATATCCTCTCTGAAAGCTGAGCTGGAACACAAAGAGTTAAACTCTCTACACAGAGGTCAGTATTGGCCATTTCCAGAAAACATAATTAATAAAGCGTTATGAATTTGTTACTGATTTTAATTGGAGCAGTACACTATCAGCAGGGACCTCCCTCACTGAATTTGCCGTGGAGGCTAACTCTCCCTTTGCTAAATGCACATTATTATTGTAGCTCAGTAACAACCTGGGAAGTGTTTATGTAACACAAAGCTTAATATCAGTCTCTGAACCACAATAAAATAGTCCCCAGGTCCTTCATAACTTGCAGTTTGCTGCCTGCTCTTTGATCGGTTTTCTTTTGTAATTTTTCTCTTTCCGTTTTTTTGTCATCTGCTGTGGGTTCTGAAGTAACTTTACCCTGGTCTAATTTGGAGAGAAGACTGCTGTGTGAACAGGAACTCTTCTCCAACAGCAGCACTCATCCTGAATTTTATTCATTGATTTTATTTGATTTATTTACTTAATGTTTGTTTCACAGAGGTAAGGTCGAATGAATTCTTGTTTACGATGACATCCTGGCAAAGACGTTTTCCAACAGAGCAAGAATATAATGTGTAATGTACAAGAATACATACATATATAAAATGGCTGGCATAGTTGGGCTCCTCTTGTCATTTTCTATTCTTAAGTTCAATATAAATGCATTATAATGGTTAGGGAGGTAGGTTTGTAATTCAGAGGTTGCTGGTTCAATTCCCAGATGGGACACTGCTGTTGTATTCTTGAGCTAGCCACTTGCTACCTGAACTTCAGTTTACGTCTGCATGTTTATCTGTATAAAGTGTGTGGGTAGTGAGTAAAAATATAGTGTGCAAGTGGCTCTGGGCAAGAGCCTACTGAATGCCTTTTAATGTCTGCAGTCAGCAGCAGAACAGTGCAATGCAAAACTGTAAGGCAGTGGAATACACAGAGGCACTGCACTTTGCAGAGAGGAGTATTTCAGAGACAGCAGAGGGGATATCGACACCTGAAAGCACGGGCGTGGACTGGGGGGGGCTCTCCTTCTCTCGCTGGCGCTGTGTTCATTACCCGTTGCATCACTCAGGCCGTCTAAATCCACCGTAAGAGCGAGATCGCCCCAGCAGCCAGCCCCACTACATCCCATCTTGTTAGGGATTTAAGTGGATTTCCAGGTGACGAGCTCACAAGTCACGGGATCTTAGAGGTTTGAGTTTACACACACACACTCTCACACACACACACCGCCCTCCAGCCAAAATATTACTCAGCCTGCGTGGAGGGAAACTGGGGGGGGGGGGTGTTTCCTGCAGGCTCCTCTCCAGATGCCAGTGAGTCATTGGGGAGACTGTAAGCCGCTCCGAAGAGGATTGATAACGATTAAATAAAACGCTCATCTGTGTTCACACAATCAACATCCATCAAGAGCAGCAAGAACAGCCGCAAATAAATATGCATGAACAAATATGTGTGTGTGTGTGTGTTTTTCATTTTACATTACAGAGATTAATGTTTGTGTGTGTGTGTGTGTGTGTGTGAGAGAGAGTGTGTGTGTGTGTGTGTGTGTGTGTGTGGGTGTGTGAGTGTGTGTGTGGGTGTGTGGGGGAGGGTGTGTGGGGGCGTGGGGTGTG
>JAFBMS010000096.1:2321982-2381755 GCA_019788955.1 Albula glossodonta | reverse complement strand
CTCTCTCTCTCTCTCTCTCTCCCTCTCTCTCTCTCCCCTCACTGCAGGGGCTGAACCATTTGATCTGGTAAATCCCATTATCTCCCCTCACCAAGCTGAGGATTTTTGGACCCCACCCTGGTTCGCCCTGTCGCGTCCCTCCCCTGGGTGTTTACACTGGGATGTCCCCCATGTTCCTCCTGGAAACAGCTTCGATCTCCGCCCCCCCACCCACCCTTCCTCTCGCTCTAGGGCCGCTCCACAACATCTCCTTGTTTTCACTCGGATCTGAAGCTCCTCCGGGCCTCTATGCCATCCCCTGTCTGTTATCTCGCCAGAGCGGGAAGGACCCTGTGATGTCACACGCCGCGCCCCCGTCCTCTCTCGGCGCGATTCTGAGACTTTCGAGGCGTCCGCCGGCGCCTCGCGAGTCGCGTCCAGAGTGCCGGTTTCTCCTGAGTCAGGTAAATCCTTCCAGGCCTCGCCCTGCCCCTCATCAGGAGCACCACTGCCCCCTGCAGGATGGCCGGATCCCACCAAATCATCCGTAAATCCGCCACTCTGCTGGCCTCCTCGCTGTCCGTCTACCCCAGTGCCGGCGCTGGCCCTCAGCTCACCTCGTCTTACCGCTGAGCGTCTCAGCTGCTCCAATCCCTCTGCCGCACAGCCCTCCTCAGTATGTTTCCCTGCTGCTGTCTGCTCCGTCTCCGCTGCCAGCCCCATCACCCCATTGCAAAGCATTATTCTGCTGCCAGTGGTCTTCAGTTCCAGTCCCGGTGGGCTCCAGTGTATCTTGGTTTTTTTTTTGTTACTCAGCATTTAATTACCAATTAAAACCCTTACCTGGTTTCTTTGTTCTTAGCTGTTTTTATTTTTCAGGTGAAAACAAGAAACAGTGTACAATAATGGCCAGCCAGAGCCGGATTTGAAAACCAATTTATTCTACTGGCACTTCCATTTCTATTCAACACATGCAGATCTGTTTAAATCACAACTGGCTCTTAATTGGGCATTTTCCTCCACGATACTATTGTGACATGGAATGTGTTGCGTTGTGACATATAAAATAGATAATCTCTGATCTGGATGCTAAATGGTTATACATACTTCCTTTTATTGCCGATATTCAGGCTTTAATAGAATGTTCAGGGTTCCTTTTAATGTCAGCACTCTGTAAACTAAAATAAACATGGCAGACATTGAGGTGTTGTTAAGCAGTAAATCGTTAATGACAGAGATCTCATTTATATGCCCTGGCTCAATGTCCAAATCATCAAAGTGGGCTGCCCGACGTTTCGCTGATCAGCATGCTGAGAAGAGCGTAGCTGTTAGCTTCGTCATATCAGTTAACCGGTGAAACTGGAAAGACTGTGCATGAGGTTCTGAAATGAAACATTTGTTGCTTAGTGACCTAATAACTTGAGCTAAATGGAGAATGAGACATACGTCTGTTAAAGTTTCCTGTTTCAATTAGCCTTGCTTCATTCTAACCTACAAGGTTATACCGTATGTAGGCAGATCTGTTTAATAAACATGTGGAAATATATAAATATATTGGGAGATATGAAACTGGAGCCCAGAAATTAACATGGCTTGGGCAGGGTCACAGGTTTAGGAAACTAGTCCCATGATGACGAACAGAAAACGGACACCATTTTGAGGCCAAGGTTCCAGAGTCTTACACGACTCATTCTTCAACGACACTCCTCACCCTCCTCCTCACTCTGCATGTTATATTATTTATGCTTCAGAAGAGCTCCAGTCATCAGCTCTAATCAATATGTATACCCTGTAATGAGTGGATAGAGAAACAGTGCAGTGAAATTCTCAAGTCCACTTCAATTATACTGCCTCAGGATATCGCTCTCCAAAATATTTACACAGTTTTTAAGTTCCAATCTAAGCACAAGATTTAATTTTGTGCTTGAAATGAACTTGAAAATCGTAAATACGAGGCTCTGGAATTATTTTTTTCTTCAATTTTTTTAATCTATGCTTTTCTTAACAGTTCATTATACAATTGTTGACCTTTTTCTCTTGGGATTTTCTTTTTAAATAGAAAAAAATAGTGTATTTGTGTTTGGGTGATTACATGTCTCTTATCTTTGGTTGGTGTGTTTGATTGTATTGTATATGCCCACACAAATATGAAACAGTACTGTCTAATAGCCTCTATAATACTGCCTGCCCAATAACACAGAGGAAAACAAATAATAAATATTCCCAATGTAATCATACACAACATCCCTCTCTGTAATATTATCCTGTTATTAACATTAGTAAGTTTATGTATCCACACCTGAAAATGATGGAGGGCCAAGCACACCAATAGAAATAAAGACACTTCCAGTGGCTCAGATGGCAGTAGCCAATGGCCTGCTCAGGCTGTCTGAGGGGGAGGGGCAAACAAAAAGGGCACATAGAGGGCACTATATTACAGTGTCTTACACAAAGGGCAAATCTAGAGGACACTTCACTGTTTTCTCCAGTCGAAGGGCACTCAAGAGGGCCACTCTTCATGTCTTCTCTCACGTAGGGGCACCCAGGAGGGCACATTTGCAACATTTTTTTTTTAACCAAGCGGGCACTGAGGGGTTCCTCCCCCCAACCCAAGCATGCCAGTGGCAGTAACACTCACAAACTCCAGCAATGTGCTCCTTCGTTGCTACAATCATAGCAAGAGAGAAGTCAAAATAGTGTGGCACACTCTGTTATTATCACCGTGACTTCAGCGCAAGCACATTAATTGTTTGGAATGAAGTGTCATTATAGCGAAGTGGTGCAGCGCAGATACTGATGTAGATCTCACGGTCAATTTAACTGTGTTTGGGTTCGGTTTCCTACACACACACACACACACACACTAACAGACACACACACACACATACCCAGTCTACTCTGCTGATAGAGCGGAATTCCAGTCGCCATTTTCACAATGTAATTAAAGTGCTCAGGGAGGCTAATGTGCAGCGCTGCTACTCCATTCGGGCTCTGTAAGGAAGCTGTCGCAGGGAGCTGAGCTATACTTTAATTTCGAAAGGGGAAACTTCATAATCAGACTGCCTCAGTAAACAGAGATGCTCAGGGGTTCCATGTTTCTTGAAAGCACGTTTTTCTTGGCCGGCTGTTGCAGTGTGTGTTGTGGCAGATAAGAAATGGTAACATATGTTTCAGCCCCTGATCCATACTATAAATCCGCAAGAAAAAATACAAATAAAAAACAAATGAGGCTGAATTTTAAAATTGCATGTGTTTTTCCGATCTAAATATTTCCTGTTTGTTTTTTCTTTAAAACACATCCATTCTCTTTAGGCATGCAACATTAAATATTCAGATGAAAACAAACAGTCAAGTTGTTTTTTTTTTTTTTTTTTTTTAAAAAAAATCTCATTCACTGAAAAAATTGCACTTGCTGTCAAAAAAAAAATGAAAAAAGAAAACAACAATGCACAGAACACGAACAAGTAAAATGCAAACATCAAACAACAATGAAATACCATCCTACAGCACTGTCTTTATCTGAGCGTGGTTCTCCATACACGTGTTTATTTAGACATCACATAAACATCCGGTGGGCTCTCTTTTGTGCATGTCTGACGGGGTGATGAGCACAGTGCATCTGTGCACAGCGTATGCGCATGGAGGTCGCAGCACGGAGGCAGCGGTTGCATTATGCAGCGGAAAGAGAAAAAGCCTGACAGCACCATGTTTAAACTATTGCGACTGGAGGTCCCTCTCCTGAGTCCGGTCTCTCTCCCTTTGAGTTAATTCACTCCACTGCATTTCTGCTGCAGGAGACCTGGGGAAAAAAGGAAAAAAAAAACAACACTGATCTCCTTGGCAGTGCTATACTCCCATTGATTTTTGCAGTCTGACTTGAAACGGACCGAAACAGTGTGTTTGAAATTATTTTAGATTCACCTGTCTCTGTCATCTTCCTCTTTCTCTAACCTCTCAGTCTGCAGAAGGTCAGGAACACTCAACATACTTACATTGTGCATGTCTTATGACACAATGAGTGGATTGCTGTTTATCTTCTGTTGATGTGCCATTATAATCAGTGTCATTATTGGGTGGAATGAAATGGGCTCAAATGTTAAACTAAACCTCCAGCAACTTCTTGGCTCAGATGCGTAATCAGTGATCTGGACAAAATCTCACTTCTCAGCTGAAAGACAAATTATACTCTTCCAAAAAAGAAAGTATACACATCTGCCATAGTTTGCTGCCATATTAGTGAGTATCTTAGAGGCGTATCTGCTCATGAGTCTGCATTGTAACCCATGTATACTTTCTTTTTTTGAAAAGTATATTTTGACTAGTTTGTCAGTGTTAGTCATGAACATTTAAAATCAGAATTTTAAATAAAACATCATGGGGATGGCTAGCTGAGGTTCTGTCTTTCTTTAGTCCTTAAATAAAGCTTCCAGATGGCAGACCACATTACAGACAATAGCAAATGTGAAAACATGAAAAAAAAAAAAA
Source organism: Albula glossodonta (assembly GCA_019788955.1). Taxonomy (NCBI): domain Eukaryota; kingdom Metazoa; phylum Chordata; class Actinopteri; order Albuliformes; family Albulidae; genus Albula; species Albula glossodonta. The sequence goes on along the minus strand of JAFBMS010000096.1, from coordinate 2,377,291 downwards.
CAAGACAACAAGTACATGTTCAGTAAGTTCTGTGAAGGAAACAAAACAAAAGCCATTTTAAGTGCATTTTAATTTTGGATGTACTATTTTACAGCAGCATCAAAACTTCTACTTGATCATCTATATAGAGTTTCTCAACACATACTCAACATGGCTTCATGCCCTATCCTGGGTACATCACCTAGTCTTTGGGGCCATTTTTACAGGAAGCTAGCGCTAGCAGTCCAGCTGCAGTATGTTCCAATGTGATCCATAGTTCAAGACAATCGATTTGCTAACTGAATATGAAAGGCTTTCTCCAGCCGACCATGCAACCATGATTTTCCTCCAACAAATACCCCTCCACGGGGAAGCGGAGAGTTATGAAGTTGGAAAGGTAAGGCCCTCTCTCAGTAACTTTACAAACAGGATTGCTGTAGGATATTTCATCTCTAATATATTCCAGAATGTATGACATGGTTCAAGGAAGGCTGGTTGAAGGAGGAAGTCAGGGAATGTGCATTTATGGGCTAAATACTCACAGTCCTTCTGAGACGTCAGCCTTCACACTTGGGCCCTTGTGGAACACTATAGACAAACTATGGGATGCAATGTATAGCTGGAAAATATATAAGCAATATATAGCTAAAACATAGAGATAAATGGGCCTGTGAACACAATAAACCTGTGCCACTAAAATCCACATACTGCCAAATATTACTCATGCACTATCATCATTTTTAATCATCATTTCTGGAGAAGGACATTCAAAACGGCTTCCCAGCAATTTTCTTGCATCTGTCACTGCTGGCCAGTGACTCACCCCTAATGCCACAGAAAAGGTTTTCTGTACTGTGCTAAACATATTTCATATGGTCATCTGAGAAATGCGACATGATGTAATTATAAATGCGATTAATACTGTATACCATACGTCTCATTACAAATGCAATACTTCGTTATATAATCTGTGCATAATGGTTATTTAAAACATGGGATGTTTTTATGTAAATGAGAAAGGGATTTCAGAGGAAAGAATACTTGGCATCTGAACTGAGCAACTGAACGTAACAGAGAACAAAATCAGACGGAAAAATGTTTCAAACAAAAGCACTGCCACTTGTGGGCTTGTGTGGACATTAAGTTTGTATGATTCCTTCAGAAATTGCCGTCATCAATGGCTAGGTGTGAGGACTGCAATGCTGTCTAAAGAAGCCTAATAAATAACATCAATTCATTCATGTTTTGCATTCAGACCAACATGGTATTTATGGATGAGGTTCATTCAAATGCACCGAGTCTCTTTAAAGCAATATCCAATTCAATCAAAAAGAGTGTATGCTATTCTGTTTTAGAATGAAAAGAACATATTCCAAAGGACATGATTGCTCGTATCCAATAAAATAGAGCAGCTCGAAGGAAGTGATGTTGCAGTGAGAAGTCTGGTCTGATTGAATTGCATGTGACCGAGCTTATAACGGAGAGACATGAGACGAGCACAGGAGACTGGCCAGCGCTGTGCAAGGCAAAACCATGTCACAGCAAAACCTTCATCACCGAGACACACATGCTCAGCTTCAGTCTCTTCACATCTGAATTATTTTTCCAGATAAAGTGTTGCTACAACCAGAGAACAGGCCTAAAGCGGGAACCAAGGGCGGTACTATTCCATATTTCATTCACAGATTCATATTTCATTTGTTGTTAAATTATGCACTCCTGTAAGCTGCAGAAACGCACACTGTCTGTCCTTTCGAGTTGATCAGGTGAGGAAGAGTTACACAAACACACTGCTCAGACTCCAGATTATTAAAAACAGTGGGGAATTTTAACAGCCTTTTATTAAAGCCGGATACAGGCGTAATGCACGCAGCTGATTTGATCTCACTTCTGTTCAGATGTACACAGTCTAGAGAAGTCTGCATCCATGTTACACCAGACTGGTGTGAACACAATAGCAGAGGTCAGAGGTCATGTGCCAGCGGTTGCCTGGGAAAATGTCCTCCTTTGTTTTTTCTGGTAAAGCTTGGCATGTAGAATTGTTGTAAAGAATTATTTAATTGAAGAGAGCTTGCTATTTAACATGTTTATTTATACTTGCATGCTGACAAAAAAAGAAAGTTCAAGCAGGAAATTCATTTTTAGCAATAATTACTTGCTCATTACTTCTCTGAAATATTTGACAGTTCCAATATAAACACCTCGGTGAGAGTCAAAATATTGGGACACAGGCGATGGAATAACCCCTTTCTTGTGGACAGGAGAAGAGAAGAAAGATTGAAATTACAAAACCCCACTCGGTTTGCAGTGTTTCTAGGCTGAGTGGATAGGCACTTTAATTCTTGTCTCGAATTCTCTCTTTTCCTTCAAGGCTAAATGCTTATTCACTGAACTACAACTCTAACAGAAATCGTAAAAGGTTTTGACAGATAGGTCTGAGCACCCAATTTTGGGCGGCAGCAGTGGGGAGGAAGAGGAGACAATACCAGGCTGTGCCAAAAGTGTTCAGACACAAGATCACAGTATAACAGAAGTCACTGCTTTACACTCTCACCTGCGCGGTTATTTAGCCTACACACACCTGTACATCTGTACATATGTGCACTGTGTATGTATCAATGCTCATCCTAAATGTATGAATGCTTACATCAATGTAATATAATTACATTACATTAATCCACACCTATACCCATTTAGCTATACCGCAACTACATATATACACTATTACAGAGTAACAGTGATTTAAGCTACATGGAACAAGAGTCAGCGGCGTTCAGGCCAGCCCATGTTATAGAATGGTAACTAATATGTTATAATGATATAATAGCTTATTTCACATGTGTAATAAGACAACTGTTTACTCTTGTTGGTGTGATTATAAGTCATCACAATATCAATACATAGATATTGGTGCAATTTAATGTAAAGTGTAACCGGTTGCTCATAACTAACAAAAAGATAAATAAATAAATAAATAAATACAGAACATGTGAAGGTGTAATCCCTCTCTGAGAGCGCTATTCTATTTCTGGACCTTCATCTTTGGGGCAGTAATTGAGCGTATATCACATCTGATTATGCATTTCATGTTCATGCTCGTGTGCGTCACATATGTGGTTATTAAACATTAATTGTGAAGCCTGTCATGAAGCAGAGCTGGGAGGTTGTCTTTTGCGGTTTCCAGGGGTAGCAGGCAGACATTGTGCCAGTTAACCCCATTGGAATGAGACTGACACCCCGGGTTTAGAGAGGCAAGTGTGAATTGAACGCACCTCTCTGTCACTTGAATTTGAATTTTAAGCGACTCCCACGGACGGGAAGGAACGATGTCTGCTCACTTCCCTGGCAGACACGAGAATAATTTCCATCGTTGGCATTCATAAAATAAATTAACTTTTATATATGGAGTCATTATTTTTTCTCTCCTTTTTTAAATTTTTTTTTGAAGATGTGGGGTCTGGGATATGTGGAGGCTCTGGGGGAGGGATTTTAAACGCACAGGTATTGCTTTTACCTTCCCCTGTACATTAATAACTCCTTCACCTCAAGTGTGCTTGACCCTGTCTCTTCTAATCAAGAAAGTGTAAGGCAGAGGGGTTTTTTTCTCTCTCCTGCTTGCTGTGGCATTTGAAATGAGATTACTGCTCTGTCTCTCCAGTCCCTGTTGATTTCATGTCCTGGAGCGACTGCCTTATTATTAGATATAACCTGCCCTTTTCCAAGTGAAGTCCAGGAAAAACAGCACATCGATGAGAATATGTGCAAAAAGCATGAAGGCCGATCCAAAGGGGGATTCAAAGGAAATGGATGCTCACCGGGCCTGTTTAATCGTGAGGCGCTCATTCTCTGAAAGCCTGCGCCCCGCTCCTTTAGGGAAAGCTTCCTGCAGACCCCCCACCGCGCTGCAGGTGTCTCCTCTCATCTCACAAAATAAATAAATGAATATGAAATGCGGAGATGAAGTGCCTAGCTCAGGCTACGCGACTGCTCGCTGCGCCGTGCCTATCCCCAGAGCTCGCTGATCGCTAAGTGCACGCTTCCCTATGCACGCTGAGTGCAATTTGCTATATTAATTGCCAGCGAGCTGAAATTAATTTGCTATTGACAGAAAGCGAGTTGCTTCTCTCCCAACCCTCAATTCTGGAGCTGCGGTGAGTGGAGGAGGATGTTGGATTTGAATCTCCACAAAATTCTGCCAAACCAAGCCACGCCATAAGTGTTTCTAGCCTCATATATGCTACACTACGTTTTAATGGTTTATCTGAAAAGCAATAGTATGATGGTTGATATAGTATTATGTACTGTGTAGTGCTGTATACATATACATTACAACAGGAAAACAAGTATAATTTACTCACTTTTCCAATTAATACAACTTGTAATTGACTTTTGAATAATTGAGATTTTTGAAACATGTTCAAAATATACAAATCTCAAGAAGTTGTGAAATAGTGGCCAGTGTATCACAAAAAAGATTCTCATGACAGATTGGAGTTTAATGTAATGAATATGCTGCTAGTCACGCTACAAAACACATTATGATTTAATAGCTTTTCTATTAAGCTATGTCTGCCATGACCTTGTGCAGCAGCTCTTTTGGAATGTGTGTGTGTTTTATTTATGGCCTGTTTTGTTGCATGCTTTTCTCTTTGTCTGCCTGGTATGTAACAGTAGTATTTGTTTTTGTGTGGTGCTTCACCCAAGACAAATTTCCCAGTTACAGGGATGATAAAAACATAAGAGTCTGGACACCACAGCAACCATATATTCATACAAATTATTAAAGGTGAATTTGGAGAAAGGAAGCGGCATCAGGGATGGAAACTGAAAAGGATCATTTTTAAGAAGAAGAAGAAGAAGAAGAAAAAACCCAACATTTTCTCACCAATGGATTTGCACATTTTTTGAGTAGCACCATCAAAACTCCACAAAGGCAGCAATGCAAGCTTCATGAGGGTCTTACAGAGGGCCGTTTAATCTCAGGTTTGAGTCCTTTTTTCTGGGCCCTCAGGGGTAAAGTGTTCCAAAGGGTGAAGGACTACAGTATGCACGTCTGATCTCTTATCCATGTTACCTGGAGCATAAAGTACATATTGAATCTTCTGCAGAGAGATAGTCAAAGGTATCGTTGAGCTGAAAGGGGGAGCAGCATGTCGTAATGAGCGAAAAGGCCCTGTAAGGACACTGACCGCACACCTCAGCACTGTGCAGATGCTGCATTCACACAGAGAGTTCACGCTTTTATATTTCGGTATCTGGAACTTTTTCAGTAGGTAGCTGAGGTATCCATACTCCAAACATATATATGGCATTATTTTCATGTACAGGGAATCTTCAGTTTGCCGTGGAAACCTCTATATCTTTGTGATAGTGTAGTTGTGGGGTGCCCAGAACTGCACACATTACATGTGATCTGACTGAGCCACTGAGTACCCATTAGCATAGCCTCCTTTGATTTATAATTATGACTATAACAATAAACATTGTATAGTTGAGTAACATTGATTAGTTACAGCTCCCATTTATTCTTCAGACTGAACATATTAAAATATTTGCCCCACCCATGAGATAATCCTGTCTCAAATTCTAGATCTACGTTTCACTGTAATGGATGTTGTTTTCTGAGTTTTTGTTTAGAACTATATATATATATTGCCTTAGTAGATTCTAAACTGTTTGCTTAACTCCTGAGTATTGTATTATGTACATTGCAGACATGCATGTCGTTACTGCGTTTCCTGTACAGAGAATCTTCAGAGTGGGATGGGAGCGACAGGTTCGGCCGGTGTAAGTCATGTGACGTCCTTGGGGGTTATGCTCAGACAAGGTGATGACATATTCACGAATTAGTGTCACTCTTCTATGACAATTATGCGGCCGTCCCTGCTCTGCGGCCCTGATGGAGGCAATGTCAGTGTGGAGGAGAGGCCCTCTCTGCAGGAAGGAGATGCCTTAGTTGTAGCTGAAGGTGATCACTCAGTGCCATTAAGGCACAATCGATGTCGTTCTTGCGCTTCAAGGGGAGCAGAGTGCACCCAAACCGTGGCAGAAAAATGCGCCCCATGTGATCGCAGAGCCGTGATAACACTGTAATATTGATCCACTTATGTTTCCATTTTATTGATCAGTTCTTGTAAGATGGAACCTGTATGATGTGTATCTGCAGGATCATAACTTTGACTAGAAGCTACATTAAAAAACAAAACAAAACAGGGGCTCTAAATTCAGCCAATCAAGCCTACTCCAGGATTCAGTCAGCATTCGCCCTTAACTTTTATGTACAACTGAATAAGAGCGTCGTGCTTTCTCTGTACCAGAACGGTTTGGCAAGTTGGTTTTTATCATTGCTGAACCTGCCAAACTGTGTCAGTGTAGATAAAATGAACGTTTCCTTTAACTGTGAGGGTTTATGCCATTCAAACTAATCAGGCTTTACATTACAGCCTCATTTTCTTTGAGTGTGCAATATTTTATTAGATAAAAGAAAAACATCCTTTGGATTGTGTTATTTTTATTGTAAAAAAGCATATTCCCCTTCAGTATGTTTGATTGTATCTAGCCCTGGGTGCTTTAAAATGACTAATTCATGAAAAAAGATAACAGCCTTATCTCATTGTTTGCATTAGAAACCATAAAGGTAGCGATTCTAATCTCCCTGTATCAACACCAAAACAAAGAAAAATGTGTGTTTGGAGATAGCAGCGAATAGATGCTCAGGTTTCATCAGTAGGCTGGAGATATAAATGCCCATAGCATATATACTGCTGCTAGTACAGAACATATGTCTAATCACTTACATGAACACGTTGGTTGCCAAACTTTTGGAATTTGAACAGCACTGATTTAACGTGATGCTTTGTGGATAGGTTAACACCAGGCTGCACCACGGAGCTGGCACACCAAGTTAGCACGATAGCTTTGGTTGACATGCTGAACTGAAAACATTTACCAAAAAGTTGCACAAAGAGTGTCTTGTGTTGGGTGTGATGGCTGGCATTACATGTCACTAAGCCAAACACCATTGATTTATCAACCCACAAATACACACAGTGTGGTTGAACTCTAATAGAGGGAAGGCACTGGGGGGTCCAGTGATAAGTCACTGCTGTACCACAAAAAGTACCAGTCTGGCTGATACCAGGTCAGAAGAATCTACAGACAATAAGTTGTCTTCATTCAAAAACAAGAATGACCTTTTGAAATGAACGGTGGTGAGGAAGTTGAGCTGGGTTCATTTCCATGTGTGGCACTTCCGTTGTGCCGCTATCCTCAATACAGGACATGGGGGTGGTGATAAAACTGATTGATTGCTTGATCTATTGGCTGATTGATTTATCAACTGACATACATACTGATTGGCTGACTGACTAATTGATTGATTGATCGATTGATTGACTGACTGACTGGTTGGTCATTTGATTGATTGATTGATTGATGGGCGTTCCATGCATACTGGTATGCAGCATAGCTTAACAACATGAACACATCAAAAAGCAAAAGCATATCTTCACAAGCAGCACCGAGCACACAGCTCATACACTGAATAAAAAGCACAAACCTGCTGCAATATATGCTGAAGGACAAAGCATGATGGGAGGTTTATGGGTTTGCAAGACCTGCGTACAAATCTACCGTCAAAGCCACAGAGCGGCCCGCTGGGTTTAGCTCATTGCAGCGCTCTTAATTTTAGTATCTGGAGTTTGAGTGTGAAATCGACCCTCTGAGCATGATCCGAGAGACCTGTGATAACTGAATCAGGATTATCTCCCAGGCAACTATGACAGCCCATAAACATGATTCAGACTCTGGGAGCAGAACTATTTAAAATAGAACAGACAGTCAGAAATCCGGCTCCTACTCTAAACCACAGGCACAGCATCTCACTCACTGCACATCAACTTTAACCAATCACGTCTCCTGACAAATGTTAACAGATGCCAAAAAAATCTCACCGTGTACGTACTCTCAGCTAATAAACTTCCCCCCTTAAAAAAACAAGTAGGAAGATAAGCGAGGTCTAAGATAAACAGACCCTTTCTCGCCTTGTGAGATTTCCCGACAGTGAAATGAAAAGCGGAGTGCGCCGTTGGCCTGTTGCAGGCCCAGCTCTGCTGCTCTGTGTGAGTCACTCACTCCTGATTCAGGTGTCAGCCATAGCTCTGTATCTCTTTCTCTGCTCCCACAAAACCTTGAGTTTTAAATGAGATAAAAGAAATAAAAAGGAGAAAGAAAAAGAAAGAAAAAAACCAAACACAAAATAGTCCTATAACTGTCCTTCAGCTGGCAAGAATCTTCAGAATTCATACTCAAGAAGCAATTTTTTTATTTTTTACTTCTAATGCAGTGATGTGCTGTGGAATGGTGAAATGGGCCTGTTTAGCAGGCAGGCTGTTTCTAAATACACATTTCTAGGGTGTATAGTTTATCCCACTGCTGCGTTCTACAGATTCATGTTGGTTATTTTATTTAATGAGCACTTGGTGTTTTCAGGGGGGTGGGGCAGAAACACCTCACGGCCTCACAGCCTCACAGCCTCACAGCCTGAGGGCTTTTGTGTCCCCTTGAATTTGTGTGTTTGCCCTTGCGTTGGGTGCTCTGCATCTCCATGCCCGTCTACTCTTTTATCTCAGTATTCATGTGATCTCTGTGACAGGGGGCTTTTTTGTTGTTTGTTTTGAGATAAACATGGGCTTTGACAGCCTTTGTGATGAATTGCCCTGTATGGTTGTAAATGTTTCTATATTCTCCCGTATCTCTGATATGGGCTCTGTCAGGTTCAGGTCCACACTTACCGACCATCGTGTAGTCAGTGCCTGGTATGTATCTGAGTGCCTATACCAAACGCAGTTGAAGGGAATGTTCTCAGTTTATGAAGCCATGTATCACCTACAATTCCATTCGTTATTTTACATTATTGAGAAAATATTTGTATAGAAACTAACCTGCATTTTTTTTTGGAACAATCGACTCCTAATTGAAGGAAACACATAAGCACGCACACACACACACGCATACACACACACACATGCATTCACGCATGCATGCATATGCACACACACACGGACACACACACGCTGAGATCATGAACAGCAGGGAAGTGGGTGACACACTCATGCAAAGTTTTCTCTTTTTTATTGGTCATTAGAAGGATAGGGGGAGTGACATATAAATACACAGCCTTTGGGTGACAGACAGACAGATAGATAGATAGATAGATAGATAGATAGATAGACATGGAGGAGAAAGACAGACAAACAGCAGAAGAAAAAGGGAAGATAAATAGAGATACTGGACTTGTGTGTGTGTGTGTGTGTGAGAGAGAGAGAGAGAGAGAGAGAGAGAGAAGGCCCCCCTGTTGTGATGCCACAGAACTTGGAAACAAAGTGCATTGTGCTTCAGGTCAGGCAGCACCACTAAGGGATGATGAGGCCCGTGTGGGGGGAGAGAGCTCCCTGTGGCTCCCTGTCAGACCGCTGCACACTCAGGAGGGAGAGTGTTTTTGAAGCTGCTGACTAATTGCTGTTGCATATGAACCAGAAGAGTAGGTGTCATCTCCTTATATCATCTGTGTTTTTATTTATTTCTTTTTATTTATTTATTTACTTTTTTTGCGCTGTCATTTCTTTTTCTTTTTATTTTTTCTTGCCCCAAACTACAGGATATATGAGGGCTAATAAGGAGTCAGTGTCATACAGACATCATTTTCCTTCCCCGGGTGTTTTTGGAGGGAGGCGGACACTTGCCCTGTCCGCACAGCAGAAAGAGGGATTTCTGCCTTACAAGCAGGCAGGTGGCTGTGGGCGAAGTCGGCCCTTTTTTTTGACAGTTGCTACTTGCCTACCTGAGTGAGCATGTGGTGTATCTGAGAGTGTGATGGGGGGTGGGGGGGTGGGTGGTGAGGGATGAAAGTACCACTGTTTCTCTGCGCTTGCTGTTTTCAAGGTCTTGACATCCCTTGGCCTTCTCTTGTGATTCCTGTAAGGACTCGCTCTGGAGCTGCACTGCTATCAGTGTCACAGTGTGGGTAATTGGCCCTTCAGTCGTGAAGCCGTACAGCTCGTCTCCAGCAACCGTGCTCATTCCGCAGGCCTAATGACTCACACATACGTCCAGGAAAATAATATATAACAAATATAATACAGACACATTCATACTGCACACGCATGCATATATACATACTGTACATATATACATGCATGCATATGTACATACACACATATACACATACATTCACACATACATTAGTACATGTGGGAGCAGCCTGTAGTCTAGTGGCTAAGGTACATGCCTGGAACCCCTGAGGTTGGTGGCTCAAGCCCTGGTCTAGCCACAGCAAGAAATACACATACATCCATACACTCATATACATATGCACAGATAAATTCAGTAGAACCGCTGAGATACAAGCATCCTGGGGATTAGGAACTCAAGTTCAGTAACTAAATAAAACACATATATATCTGCAAATTATATAACTATTGCCTGCTCTTACCTCATTTATGAATAGGCTGGTTCTCATTTCATAAATACTGACAATCAAACCAACACCTGGAGCTCCTGTTGACTAACATAGGCATTCTCCACTGCTAACATAAACACACACCTGTACCTGTAGCTAATAACTGCAAAAAAACAAACAAAGAAACTTTTCATTGTTCCCTCTAAAAATGAAAATTTTATGAATGGTAACTTCACTATAGCCAAAATGTAAATAAACAAACTGTGGAGAAGAGAAGCTGAAGCTATTAACCGGTCAAAGAAGAAAAAGACTGTGAGGGAAGTGAAGTTCCTTTAAGGAGAGGCAGAAGTCAACAAGCAAGTGCTTTCTGATGCAGTGATTTCACTACATTATTCCCTGCAGCAGGCTGCTTTTCAACTGAACCTGAGCCACATTCATTTGAAAAGGAGAAAATCAATAAAAATTATTTATTTCAGTTTAATGGTTGCCTTTTCAAGTTGGTGATAATAAAGATAATAAGAAATTAGAAGTGAAAGTAATCATGCGTCAATCTTGAACTTTAAACACAAATATTTGATCTTTCATTCTCTTTTTTTTCCAGTCACATGATTCTCGGCTCTCTTTTCTCATTCTAGCTTGAGGTAAAATGTCATGTTTTTAAACAAATATTACATCATTTTGTGGTAGTAGTAGTAATGATCAGAGGGTAGACTTTGTAAATATTGCAGAAAACACAATTCATTAAATTTCCATTTATCCTCTGTGATCTGAACGCTTGCGAAAGTGTTATGAGAGCTCAAATTTCATAAGCATGTTCAGTAGTAAGCACGGGTTGGGGGAAACCATGGCGCTTGCGCTAAGCTCGGTGATTCGGTCTGCTCTGATTCATCCTCATCCAATCCCTATGAGTCAGACCGCACAGGGGGCTGATGGGTAATTGGCCGCGGCGTTACATGGGGAAAACAGCGCCGTGTTACCCTCTACGTCACTAATATCACCCTTCCATCAGACACCTGGGACACACCTGCGTCAGCGCCGCTGTCTGGCCTCATGCGTTCACAGGATTCTTGAACCCGTTTGATGCCAGTTGGCATCATGAATTATTCCCTGTAATGTCTGAGTAACAAATAGCTCATTTTATATCACAGAAATGCTTTGTTTAATATTAAAATCTAGACATTTTACAAAAGGCAGGAATGTTCTGCCATCTAATCTCAAACGATCATCAGCAGCCAAATACAACTCATTTTTTTTCTTTTATTGTCATTTATTGCCTTTATCATTATGTGTGATATGAATGTGTTTTTACAGAATCCTTTTTGGTGACGCTGTACTTGAAATGGGTTACATAGACATTGATAACATCACCTAATATAAAGCAAACAATTTGTGATATAAATATGGAATAGAATGTCACATTCCAAGAGTTATTGTACCAAGATAGTCCAAAATACCTATTTATGGCTATGGGTTCTGCGGGAGGTGTTTTATTCGCTATGATTCTTGGGTTTAATTGGGGGAGTGTCACATGTTCCTGAGTGAAGTTTTCAAGGGGAGAGGATTCAAAGGATTGGGGGCACAGCCCGGGACCCTGTGAGAGGAAGTCTCATGAGTGTTTGGGTTTAACGTGACACAACGCGTTTCCATACCCCAGAATGAACACCATGAGCTAGCCGACTGAACCCATCAGTCTTCCACAAACGTTTTATTTCTGCGATTCATTCGCCATCTACAGAGTCTTCCCTTATGCAGAAAGCTCCATACATTTACTTTCAGGTTCATTTTAAGGCCTGCGAAGGCCGGCCGTGGACGTTGGCCATCAGGAATATTGCTGTACGTTTGGAGCCTTGTGCATGAGCCTGTATAGGATACTCTGGGCACATCACAAATGACGCACACAGAGAGGCAAACCTGGAAGCCCCTTCAGGGCCAAGCCTGAAGTGCTCTGAAAAATGAATGAAGGACCTTCATATGAAGTTGTCTTCACACGCTGATCTGAGGCCAGGTGGAGCTGGCCAGGCTTTCTTACCCTCCGCACACACCTGTCTCCCTTTTGAGCTTTCCCCTGGAACTGAGCATCAGTAAGAATTAAGTTACAAACATCAACAGCCTCGCTTAAGCAACTCCATAATCCGAGTTAAGGCCATTCGAAAAAGCAGGATTTTCTTCCATTATGTATGTATGTATATATGCATTTTTTGGTACATAGGCCTCCAACTCATTGGGTTGTGATATAATCTACTGTGTAGTTTTTTCAGTCTGACGACCTTAGCCTCCTTGTCAGTAATGCACTCTGTATTTTTAAATATGCATAATTACAAATTTAAACAATGTGACTTTATTGTACTTTGAAAAACATTGTAATATAATGTTTCTTAAAGAGTTTAAGTAAACAGGTCACATTTAACTTATATACTGTATTTTGCTACAAACATAGATGTATTAAAGTCACCTCTTTTGGCATTGTATTTGATACTATTTATGCATGCATTTAGCTTTGTGTGTGAGATTTTATTTGCTTTGTGTGTGTGTGTGTGTGTGTGTGTGTTCATGAGTGTGTGTGTGTGTGTGTATGTGTCTGCATGTGTGTGCGTGTGTGTGAGTGCATGTTGGATTGTGTATATGTGTGCGACTGAATGAGATGGCATGTGTGTTTGTGTGCATGTGTGTCTCAGAATGTGTGTGACTGAAGGAATATGTGTGTGACTGAATGTATACTCATGTGTGCATGTTTCTGTGTGTGTGTGTGTGTGTGTGTGTGCACGTAACTTGCTGTTGCCTGAATTCCTCAAAGGCCTTGTGTTACACAGGCTGTCGTTCAGAATTGCCATTCAGAAGACAGCCGGCTGGCTGTGCGCAGGTTTGGTATCTTAAGGAGGTGGAGAATGCAATAGGAGTATGTCCTATTCTTTCACCTTTACCCGCAAGCTGCGTGACCACATTATCACACATGTGTTCGGCACAGAGCTGCGTGACCACATTATCACACATGTATTCGGCACAGAGCTGAGTGTTATCTTGCACAGAGCAGAGCTTTATGGGAATCGCAGGCGATTGGTCAGACTGTCCTTATTATATGACACAACGAAGCCTTCAGAAACCCCCAAAGGCAATGAATAATTGAATAAAATGTGATTTCATTATCTCAGATCTCTCCCGGTCGGAGTATTAGGGGTTTTTAAAGTGAGATGTGAGGCGAGTGTGGTCGCCGTTTTAAACATTGCAGTATAAATATGACACAGGTGAATAATTACACTCCTGCTCACCTTCGTGGGAAGTGCAGAGTATATCTGTGATGTGTAGGATACAGGGAAGCCTTGGTTATTTATTTTCATGAATATGCTTTGCAAATTGTCATATGAAAATTAAATGAAAGGTTTACACATCTCAGAATGGCCACCTTCAAACTCAGACTGAAGACTCACCTCTTCAGGCTGCATCTCTCCCCTCCCTTGCTCTTTATAATGTCTCTACCCTTATTGCTCTTGTTTTTAACAGTGATTTGTTTTTAACCTAGGCTGTTGTTGTTAATTCCCTCCTTAGATAGTCTGTAGGGGAGTCCTGATCCTTTCTGTCACCTTTGGCACTTGGGACTGTACCCCTCTCTAGGGTTATCTTTGCACTTTTTGTACCATCCTTATGCACTTCGCCTTGTAATTCGCTCTGGATAAGAGTGTCTAACAAATACTCTTAATGTAATATAGAATGATTGTGAACTTGATTCTTTCTCCTCTTCTTTTTAATTATTATTATTATTATTAGGCTTCTAATTACTTCAGTCTAGCTGTGTAAATATTTAAAAAAAAACATTAATTTCATTACAATGATAAGCATGCAAAATCAAAGAATAAAATGTATGCAAAATGTCTCTAATTTTACTAACAAGGTCTATTACAGTGTGCATACCTGACAGGATCTGTAATGGATTATCTTGTTTGTGTGTGCGTGTGTGTATGTGTCTGTGTGTGCGTCTGTGTGGAACACCTTTGAGTAAGACGCTATGTATGAAATTCACCACACTCCAAAAAAACAAAAACCTAATTTATACAAAACTGTAAAAAAAAAGGTTTGTTCTTTATTCATGAGGCTTTCGTCCTCTACACTAATGTTCTGGTCTCTGTCTTTGATTTTCATTTCTTCGTCTCTTTCCATGAACCTCACACTGCTGATAGTCACAGTGCAAATGCATTTCTAACGCCGCAGCCCATGTGAGCTGGCGATGTTTAATATTCCACCCAGACTCTCGGCCCCATGTAAGAATCACACGCTGTTCATTTGTATGTTGATAAAACGTGTTCCCCTCCCTGCCCCCCTCAGTACCTGACTGAATTTGTAAATGCTATCCTTTTGACATTTCGGAATGCCAAGCACCGAATGCGCACAGCCTTAGTAGTGACAGGCTTGTTAGTCTCACCAGGCCGATCTGCTTGGACTTCCTGATGCCGACTCACGACTGCAGATAAGATTTTAATGGCCGGTCTAATGTCGGACTGAAAGAAGATGTGTTTGCATGTTAGCTGTGGTGGTACAGATTTCAGGTTTTCAGATGCCTTCTGCGTAACACCCATGTAAAATCAAAGAAACGCAGCATAGCTTTCATCTTTCCCACAATATGGAGCAGGTGAAATGAAGAACAGAAGCATCTCCTCTTAGTGAGCGAGTTGGCGTGTGCTGAAGTGAGTAGTGAGGGGAGAATAAGATAACATAACACCAACAAATGGGTGGAGCAACTGTGTAACCAATCCCTTGAATTGAACCAATCCTTGAGTTTTGTTATGAGAAACAAACCCTTTTCATTGGTTGACAGGGCAGGTGCCATTTATTAAGAAAAGCTTCCACTTATGGACACATTTGTAATGAATGACTTATGGGCAGTGCATTGTGGGAAGATTCCTCCTGTCATCCTCTGCTTCAGCTTTCGGTAGAGTCGCTGTTGTCTCATGCTGTCAAGGCTTGATTAGCACGTTCTGGTGGGATTAGGGGATGATGCAGATCCAGAGATATCAGAGGGAGAGAGGGCCAGCTGCAGCACCCCTCCCCCCAGTCCCCAATCACACCCCCCCCATCTCCACACCCCCCCGAGAGTACAGCGGCCTGTGCATACAGAGCCCCCGGTGAAACAAGAAGAAGAAGAAGAAAAAAATCTCCGTCACATCATCTGTCCTTAAAGTCATGGCTGTGATGTTGTGTGTGAAATCCCTCCATCAATTCACTCTCCTCCTTCAGCTGGACATTCCCCTGGAGTGGAGTTCCCCTGGAACTGCGCCCATCAAAAAAAAAAAAAAAAACACTCAGAGTGTTAACCAGCAAAGCTAGTTTGTTCCGCTAGGTCTTCAGAAGCTGTTATCCCTGATCTTTCAGCAGGTTCTGTTCTGAGGACTGGGGTGGGCGTTGGGGGTGTGTGTGTGTGGGGGGGGGGGGGGTGGGGGGGGGGGTTGGGCAGGGGGGTCAAGAGAAGCTGACAGCCTCAGAAGCAGCCCACCTGGGGAACACTCGAGTGACATAAAGGAGCTCGCCCCCGCCGACAAGCCTTCGCGGGCTGCTTTACTGCTGCGTACCCCACTGCTTGCCTTCAAAACCCCGCTACAGCACAGCAATCAGAAACACACGATCCCCCACTGCGTGCAAGGATGGACAAAAGGAAAGGAGTATGTGACATTAATTTACAGTCATTTTTAATGAGACAGGGCTACGGTCTGCTCTGCTGCAGCAAGGATATGGAAGCCAGTGTTTTATTGCTCTCTGTTACTCAAAAGACCATTCTTTCAATTTGAAATGTGGCACTTAGCATTATCTTTAGCATGGAGCCTCCGATTTAGCATAGCTTAAAAAAATAAACATCACCCATACGATGGAAAATTGTGAGCAATGGCATCCTTCATATAATGGCTAGCAATCTACACTCTGCACATAACGTGTTCTTCTGAATGCCTCTGTCAAAACATCTGTTCTTCGCATGAATATATCACAGGAGTTAATTAATGAATGAATTAATTCATTGTTAATTAAGCTCAGGGGAGTGGCACCATGGCATAGTTCAGCATGCAAATGCCTCAAACTTCATCACATTTCTCAAGAAGAAAAACTCACGATGGGTTTCATTTTATACCCTCTTATGTTTGATTGGATCTAATATTGACACTTACAACCAAAAAAAGTCCCAAGCTGCTGTTTCACTGACTGTGAGATATACTCGTCAGATATTGACATTTTGGCCACAAGGGGAGGCTGGAAGTTTGACATGAATTGAGCTAGTGATGGAGGAGAGGGTGGGGGATTCATTAAAAAAAAAGGTATCAGTAACGCAGTGATTTGGACCAATGGCTACATTGGCTGTGAAAAGGAAAAACAATTTTGATTGGTCCAAGTAAGTCAGTTGAGTGATTGACAGTTGGGTGTATCTCCAGCCTGATTGGGCTCATGGAAGGTCCGCTAAATATAGTGATGTCACCATGTTCCCATGCGTTGCCATGGAGGACGTTGTCAAATGTAGTCACCAGAAATTCCAGGCATTTCGGGTTGGAGGATAACTGACAAGACATACTTCCTAACGCAATGTCATTACAGAGCAAAAAAGGAACACAAATGTATATTCATAAGGTATATTTACAAACTCAACATCATGTCACACCAAAGGCAACTGTGAAGATGTGAAACAGTAAAAAAAATGCTATAACTGAAATGTAGAACAGCCTGGCTAGCACAAAGTTTTTTTTTTTACAACTTTTCTGTCAGTTTGTGCTGAATAATAACACTGTAGCACCATTTACAATGTTTCTTTTTTCACCAAACTTCTCCCACTGGGTTATAAATGCATCCTGAAAACACCTATGTGTGTTTTTCCTCTACAGAATTTTAAAAAACATTGTTTGGCTAACTCTGAGAGAGGACAACCAAGAAATTGTGCACCAAGCAGAGGAAATCTCGGCACAACAAACATGCCAGTCAGTAGGCAAGTTTTGTTCTATTGTCAAGCCTATTTTGTTCAAAAAAAGTGTTTTTTTTTTTTTTTTAACTCAGTGCTTTTCTTTTTCTGGCAATAAAATGTAATCCATTTTCCTTCTCTTCATATGCATCCACATAATGATTAATCCACATCTAATTAACAAATCTAAGCACAAAATGCATAATTTAAGTCCTAACTAAGCAACTCCTAAACCATAATTAGCCTTATTCATTATAGGGAGCATTTTTAATTCATGTTTGTAATTGCACGACGCAATTATGTACAAATTTTCAATTAATACGGGATTTTGCAGGGAACGTACAGGTATGCTGCATGCTGAGGCAGTCCTACTGTTCCTGATTTCATTTCTTTCTCATACCAGTTCCATTTTTACCATGGAAACCTATAACACTCTGCAAACATTAAAAAATAAATATATAAATAAATCACTGAAACCCTTCCTCAGGGTTGCCCCTTCATTTGCCATTCACTGATGACAGTTATTACTTGTCGAGGATGGCAAATATGTGTTGGGAGATGTCAATCAGTTTGGTAGCTGGCGTCCCCTATATAACTGGTGGGCTCCGTCCTCATTAGAGCCCCATTTCGCCGCCCCAAAGTCATCCTGAAATCTCGAACGTGACAGTTTGTGGGGAGGGAGAGAAACCGGCGAAAACCTATTTTTAATACAAATGAAACTAATTAGAGGGTGGAATACATCGTTAGAGCGGACTGACAGCGCTTGACTAATTACAGTAGCTAATTGGTATTTGAAAAGTTAGCCTTCGTCTGGCCCGTTTCGCCATGACTTGGGGGGGCGATCATTTTCGCTCAAAGACGGGAGCCTGGAGGAAGAGGGGAGTCGGGGGGGGGTGGTTATCAAGCAATTAACGGCAAAACGTCTGGCCCATGTTGATGAGCTCGGTGGCTCGGTTGCCGTGGGACCCGGGAAGAGTTTTTCCACAGCCAAGTTCCAATTTTCTTTTTCCCTCCTGGAGGGCCGGGAGGGGTATTGAGTGCTTGCAGATCGATGTATTGGAATCCTCTTTGTTTCTGTCACACAGACAAATGGTGCCGGGGAAGGTGGAAAGGGAACAGGTCCTACTGATACCTGACTTTACCGCTGCCCTTGTGATTCCCTTCACCCAAAAAACTTTGTTCAGCTTATGACCTTACTCTCTGCAATCTTCAATGAACTATGGATATGAAGACTTATAACTGCACAATCAATTTCAAAATGTCGCTGCAATTAAATGTGTTAGGAACATTGGACACAGAGTTTAGTCACAAGTTATATGTATACAAGTATGTATAAATATGATATTACTACTTAATAACTCCTTTATAAAGCCATGTTCCTGATATGTGATTCATTATAACACATGCCAAAACCCTGATGCACAAGCACAAGACCTGCAACACCACCCACATCAGTTTACATCCCTGCATTTATACTCCTGTGGCCTGAAGCTTTGATAATTTTTAATCGCTCTTAATCAGAGCTCAGCATTTGGTTCCTCCTTATCTGTTTGCTGCTGGGATGGTTTTATTTTTGTTTCCTGAGTGGGAGGGAGATAGGGCAGCTATTTTTCCATTAGAGGAAAGTGCAGAATGGAGGTAAAGAGCCTGCAAAAGGTCAGAGTGTCCAGCGTTGTCTCCGTGGCTGCGCCGTGAGAAATGTCCTGGGGTCGTCTGGTGTCAGACTCTGGTAATCCTGGGAGGGAAATGATAACGTTGCTCCTGATAATGTAAATAAGCTCGTAAACCTCAGCGGCTGGGAGAGTTCTGAAAGGTCATGTCACATGGCCACTGAGTGGCATGACCAACCTGCAAACCAAGAGTTGATTTACTCAGGATTGTGTGGTAACAGAAACACACCGTCGCACCTTACCCGGACTTACGGCCCTACTCCATTTCTTTGATGGTCTCATTGAGCTCTCCGCTCACACAGAGCATTTCTCGTACTGATGAGATGTGAAATTAAGCTGAAATCGTCCATTTGTCCTGTCTAGTTATGTCCGGAACCTCTGCTCTCCTGGCCAGACAGAGGTCGAAAGGTGTGATGTAATAATTATGAGACTGGACAGCTGTGAAAGGGGGCGAGGGAGTTGAGTGTTCCGGAATTTTGCATTGTTAAACCGTTCCAGAATGCTGATTGGTCAGTCAGCAGTGCTGATACCCATGATGCTGAGGGGCTACATAGAATGTTCAGACATCACTTTTATACGACCACACCTCCTGCTCCCAGAAGCCCCCTGTGATTTACAAACATTGTGAATGGTAAACTGTGGTACAAATTGAGACTTAGCATCTAGCTCGGCCTCCACAGCTTAAAAACCATACCACAGAACAGGCCGATGCTATACCCACTGCATGGAGAGGGAAACAGGCATTAGCTTCGATACAATGGTGAAAAAGGGTGAAGAGTCTGTGTGAATGTAAGCCATTTTCAGAAATTCAGCTCTTGTTGCTTAGTGACCAAGTAACTTTTCCTTGTGGAAGGATACACCTTATTGTCCAGATTTCTGTTTAGAAATGGTGTTGTCTTTTTTCTTTGAGTATACCAGGATAACTGTGACATAGATCTCAAACCCATGTAATATCATAAATATTATGTCTCATGCCTCAAATCCAACAAAAAATAAATAAAACACTTCCAAAACACCTGGCGGTTAAGAAGCTGACATGTTTTTGATCAACTGATCACGCTGTTAGCTATTCCATTTGAGCGATTTCCCCTTCTTACAAACCAGAGAAACCTTAATCAGTTAATGGTGCGAATGCGATTTTATTTAAACCCCAGCGTCTCCTGCTTTGTGCTCAGGAACAAGCGGAAAGAGATTTCTGAACCTGGTCAATAAGTCTGTCATGCACAAAGCGGGCGTAAGCTCCTCTTACCGGTGTGTACAAATCGCTGCTGGCTCTACTTCTTTTGTGGAGGGCTTCACCTTTTATTCTGGTTTAGTTCTTCAGGGAGGGACTCTGCATCTCTGCCGCGCTGCATCCAAATGAGGATGGAAATTAAGCCGGGTAGTCTTTCTGTATGTCATCACACATTAGTTTCCTGCATAAGCTTACAGCTATGATCGAGGCAAAGCTTATCCATCAGGCTTTTTGGCCTAGTTGAGCCCCCTTA
Source organism: Albula glossodonta (assembly GCA_019788955.1). NCBI lineage: Eukaryota > Metazoa > Chordata > Actinopteri > Albuliformes > Albulidae > Albula > Albula glossodonta. The sequence continues at coordinate 2,356,771 of JAFBMS010000096.1, read as the reverse complement.
CTTTCATGTAAGCTTTGGATTTCTATCACAGCCTATTAGCACAAAGTGCTTAATCATGGGAATTATCATTCATTTTCACAATAGCAAAAGCGACAAGATCAATTTCCCACACAGTTCCCAAAAAAAAAAGAAAAAATATCTTACTGAAGGAAAAGTTATAGATGGTGTGATCAGTCTGCTACTGTCCTCATTGGATGCCTGGGTTCAGGTAAAAACACGCTTGCTCTCCTTCATGAAGGACATCCAAGGTAAACGCTCCAATGCGACTGTCCTCTCATCCCTGAAAAACCGCTTCATGGAACACCTCCCTCCGCCCAACAACCTGTCGCCAACGCCAACCCCCTGCCACCCCCCCCCACCCCCAACACCCCCCCACACACACACACCCATGGGAATGACATTGTCGTATTCACCAGTGAGAAGAGGAGGCCAAAAAAACAAACCACCACAACCACACACACAAAAAAAAAGATCAAAATAAATATGAGGAACCATTTGCAGCGCTCAGTTTCTCCGTTTCTCAGTTTCTGGGCTGGTCATTCGCTGACGGAGGGGGAAGCAGGAGGAGGGGGAAACTGCATTCTCTGACACCCTGTCACAATCATTGTCTTCGCCAGGCGTCGGCCGCAGCTTCAAAGAGTAGCGGGGAACAGCTGTTCCTCTGACACGCTGCTTTGTGCTCCGCGCTGACAGTTCGGCCAGTGAAGTAATCGTAGCAAGATGCCATCAGATCTGTCAGGGTACGGGAGTGAAAGCGCGGGCGCTGCCTCTGGACTTTCTGAAAAGGTGTGCTTCTTTTTTTTTTTTTTTTTTTTTTGAAATTACTGACAGGGTTCCGTGGATCCACAGGCCCAGAAAACAAGAATCCTCACAAATTCTCTTTGTGTGGATCATGTTTCTTTGCTGCCTGCATTTTGACCGTGTACGAAAGACGGCTTGACAAAATCGCAGTTCCCTTTCCTTTGTGCCCCCTGTGCCCGGCTTTGCCTCAGAACTTTCAGACTGGACCACCTGCGGGAGGCTGGCTTTGTTCAGTGGGCTGAGACCAGCGAGGCAGATTTGGGGTTGATGCCAACTTCACAGCTTCATAACTCCACACACTGTTTCCCATCCACACTGAACACAGCTCACTGACGGCCCCATGGAGTACACTTCTCCCGCAAACTCAGGAGGAAGTGGCATCGCATTGAATCTCTTTATCTAAACTAAGGTCTCACTTCTTTTTCACACCATAGATGAGGCACCAGTAACATATTCTTCTTATTTTTTGATTTTGACAGGCCAAACTTGTGAGGAAATGAAAACATTCAATTTATTTTTAGCAGGTTGGAACGTAACTGTTTCAGTCACTCGACTGTCACATTTTACAGAGACCGGCACCGCATTAGTTTGTAGCACACACTGCAGTATTCGCACAACTTGCTCAATCATGAAAATGAGCTTGCTGGCCACAGACATTTTCCATGAGTGAAGATGGCAGCTCATTGTACTGGTGCTATAGAGGTCACACAGTGTACCTGTGTTTAAACACGGCTCAGAGTGACTCTGTAGAGGTCCTGGGTCACACAGTGTACCTGTGTTTAAACACGGCTAACAGAGACTCTGTAGAGGTCCTGGGTCACACAGTGTACCTGTGTTGCCTGTGTTTAAACACGGCTCACAGTGACTCTGTAGAGGTCCTGGGTCACACAGTGTACCTGTGTTACCTGTGTTTAAACACGGCTCACAGAGACTCTGTAGAGGTCCCAGGTCACACAGTGTACCTGTGTTTAAACACGGCTCACAGAGACTCTGTAGAGGTCCTGGGTCACACAGTGTACCTGTGTTACCTGTGTTTAAACATGGCTCACAGAGACTCTGTAGAGGTCCTGGGTCACACAGTGTACCTGTGTTTAAACACGGCTCACAGTGACTCTGTAGAGGTCCTGGGTCACACAGTGTACCTGTGTTTAAACACGGCTCACAGAGACTCTGTAGAGGTCCCGGGTCACACAGTGTACCTGTGTTTAAACACGGCTCACAGTGACTCTGTAGAGGTCCTGGGTCACACAGTGTACCTGTGTTACCTGTGTTTAAACACGGCTCACAGAGACTCTGTAGAGGTCCTGGGTCACACAGTGTACCTGTGTTAAACACGGCTCACAGAGACTCTGTAGAGGTCCCGGGTCACACAGTGTACCTGTGTTACCTGTGTTTAAACACGGCTCACAGAGACTCTGTAGAGGTCCTGGGTCACACAGTGTACCTGTGTTAAACACGGCTCACAGTGACTCTGCAGAGGTCCCAGGTCACACAGTGTACCTGTGTTAAACACGGCTCACAGAGACTCTGTAGAGGTCCCGGGTCACACAGTGTACCTGTGTTAAACACGGCTCACAGTGACTCTGTAGAGGTCCTGGGTCACACAGTGTACCTGTGTTTAAACACGGCTCACAGTGACTCTGTAGAGGTCCTGGGTCACACAGTGTACCTGTGTTAAACACGGCTCACAGTGACTCTGTAGAGGTCCTGGGTCACACAGTGTACCTGTGTTAAACACGGCTCACAGAGACTCTTTGGCCCCCTGCGGGGGCTCGGCCCTGGCATGTCCACGGCTCCTGTATAATTCAGTGTGATGAGGGTTGATTGATGGCAGGTGTGTGGCAGGTAATGGCCCGAGAGTCGGATGGGAGAGAGCAGAAGGCGGGGCTGGAGTCATGCCTGGAGCGCGCTGCAGCGCTGCGGCCATCAATCACTGCCTCCCTCGCCATGCAATTGTGTGTGTGTGTATGTATACACATATACATATATATATACGCACAAACACAAATACACTCGCCATGCAACTACATAAAAATGTTTGTATACACACGCACAGTCACCATTGTATATTCGTTTTATATGTACAATGAACCCTCGTTATAGCGAACTTTGTTAAAACGGATTTTGGTTATAACAGACTAGTTGTGCTGTAACAACATGTGTGGTCTACTCTGGTTAATGTTGGACAAGTTCAGACCTCTAACCACCAAAGCGGAGGTAAGACAATGTCCATCATTTAGCCGTCCATCAAAGCGACTGTTGATTAGCCTAGCCAGAGGCCAATCCCCCCTGAGAGCAATGTGGTGTTAAGGGCCTTACTCGGGGGCCCAACAGCAATGGGGGGGGGGGGGGGGGGGGTTGCAGGAAGAGCAGAGCATGATGGGAGATGACCTAGATGACACACTCGTTTGGCAGGTATTAATAATTATCTGAAAACATTTCTCTAACAATGTTTTACAAAAACTTAAATAATTACTCTGACACTGATTGCAACTCTGTGAATGAGGCAAACATCTCACACTCTTATTCAGTTTTTTTCTTGCGTGAAACCAGGTTGCCACCGCGTCCACAGTAAGGACGTTCAGATGGCAGACTCCACAGGTCAGTATGAGGCCATTAATCGGGCCAGAGCTCACAGACCACCAGTCACCCCCCACCTGTGGAGATCTATGGAGCTGAAGCAAGGCAAGCAACCAGGGGAGCTGAAAAACAATACAAGGTGTCCAAGGTGATACAGCCTTAGCCTAACATACCGTTCTCTAACAATCTCATTTAGCCAGCTACTCCTCTCAAGGTCAGACTCCTTGTTTGTCGTCTGCAAACAATCAGGACACAAATAGCTTCAGTGTGGGACCCAGGGCCGCGAGTGTAGGTAAAACAAAAAGGGTGACGTGGAACGCCTTCTTCTCGGAACATTTTCACTTATTCTACCAAAAATTAAACCGCACACACACACGCACAAAAAAACCTATTCAAGGTCCTTTTCAATTTGTTCCAGTCTCACAGACCTGCCACAAACAATTCTTTTTGACGGCTGAGACACGTGCAAATGTTTCCCTCTCAAACTGATTGACGACACAATGTCACTCTCAAAGTGAAAAAAAAAAAACTCTGAACGTGGAATTTCATTAACTTTTACCCATTAATTATTTAGACACCTTTGGCTCATCTAGCTTGGTATAAATTCTGTGTGCTCTTGAGCTCACTTGTGAAAAGGTACGGGTGTAGGGTACATTTCAGCCACACCCTGCGGTTTGTATATTTAAGGTATCCAAAATAATCACTTTCTGAACAGCTGTTTGCTGGTTAAATCTACCAGGCATGAGGTTTGGGGCGGCATGCGATGAACTCCAAGATTTAACACAGCATTTAAGATTGAAAATAACAACGACAAATAACTTAAAATGTGGTATTGAATATAACATTGAAGATTTGAAATTCATCATGACATGTAAGGTTTAACACAGTGTTCAGTGTTTTATGAACACTGTGTTAAATGGTTCAAATGTTTCCTTACCATGTAGCTTAAGCAAAACATTTTCAATGTAGAATGCCCTGCAAGGTTACAAATACAAACCATGTGGTGTCAATAAATTAGGAAAAACCATTATTTTGACCAAAGTATCGACATCATCGCAATTTCAGCATTAAACAACCAGTTTGAGCAAGCACTACGCCAAAACAACACACTACTCCTGCTGCTTTCTGTTTGTTCATCAGGAGTATCCCAGGAGAGGAGAACCTAAAAAAGTAGGTTACACCTATTTGAGATTCCTCTCAGTTTTGGTATTCTCTCTTTTTTTTTTAATTATTTTTAATAGACTGTCAGGGGGTGGTTGGGGGTCTGGGGGTGGGGGGTGCTACCTGTCACGCTTACATTAGCTTCAGAGGCAAATGAATCATCCAGCTGACTGAATTGCTATGGCCCTGCCTCCTTGCTCTGACAACATGAGGAAAACAATGTGGCTTTGTAAAAAGATGCTGAGGTCACGGTGAACATCAAAGGTAGATTTGTGTCTAATCTGGTTGAGGATGCAGCCGTTGGCTCGCTCAGGATTTGATCTCTCTCTTTAATGCCAGCAGGAGATCCTGCACAGGAAGTGTGGTTTTGCTTCCTCTCAACCATCTGAGGGCCTTTGCTGCTCAACAGATTTCACATTTTTTTTTATTATCCTTTTTTCAAGTTTTAATAATTGTTTCACAAAAAAAGACATGCATCATTCAAAGGATCAAACTATTTTCTCCCACCCTTCCCCTCCAGGCACACATATACATCCCCCACCTCAGAGATGGAGACCCACACATTTCACTCTCTTAAAGACTAACAAAAATGTCAAAGGTCATTAGATATCAATCATCTGGTATAGCTGAAATGCTGAAGGCCGTTGAATATAGGTATATTGAATATATCATATGAATTCATGATACATATATGAATCTCTTAGGCTATGATCATTTCTGTATGATCATACCTGTCAGTAATTTCTGTGATCATACCTGTCAATCACATTGGACAGGTAAACTAACCAGTGAGGCCTCCACCAGCGAAGCTTCAGCTCAAAGTCGTAGTCCTAACTGAGGCACTCATTGCTTAGTCTCATGCGTGTCGGTGGGCTTGCCATCCAGTTTGTCAGGGTGGATATGCACGTTTCCGTTTAGTCACACTTCACAGCTGGTACACTGCTGCTTGGTGGCAGGTTCCAATTCCCAGAGGGGAGTAAGGCATATCAGGCTAATTCACTGATTGTTTTGGGCATAAAGATTACTGCATTTACCTTCAGTTTGTTATCTGTATCTGCAGCCTTTTGCAGTTGTCAATATCTGCTACTTTTAGCATTATTTATTACATATTTTTTCTTGATTTGTTTTGGGGAGTTGGGGGTGTTACGAAATAGCTAGCAAAATATCTAGCATCATACAACCCCTAAATGCAAAAGGTTAATTGAATAATAATAGTAATTGAAGAGTGTACAAAAATGTACGCTTTGCAAGTTTTCCAAATTAAGTTTTTCTACTGTGTCAGATATACATGCGTAAAATTAAATGAAGAAATGGAATGCTAAAATGGAGGAGTGTTTTTCTGAGCTCAGGTCTTGCACCAAGGGGTTCCATAAACTGTACCCTAGTAAATAATCAATTTGACAAATATTGAACTATCTTAATATTATGTTAGTAATACCCAACAGAGATACTGGAATACTGTCGTCAAAGTCAGCAGAGCTGCTGGCGTTCTTTTTACTTAACAAGTAACAGATTTGGGCAAATTATTGTAAATTATTGGTGATTCCCTTCCCTTCAAATCAGTCTCTGACCAGGTGGTGGGGGGGGGGGGGGGGGGGGTGGGGTAGAATAAAAACCCGCAGTGTTGGGCTCAATTGGCCTAATTCATACCATGTCTGCTCTACGCTCAGTAAGGAGCTCAAAATGGCCGCCCTCTCCAGTTGTGACAGGGGCGACGATGTCATTCTCCGGCCTGTCCTGTTACTCCAGCAGCAGTCCTGCTACATAGCGGGCTTAGTGTTATATTCTTTTCCTTTCCAACTCTGGATTGTAAAAGAGATGTCAGCGTTGCCGACAGTAATCTAACTGTCAGCCAGATATGCCCTTTGTCTCCTCTAATGAGTGCAGGCAGCAGAGAGACTAATTAGCCTTAATTTGCTCGATACCAACTTTTTAAAAGCCTGTCTCAGTCCCCTGCACTTCTGCCCCAAGAAATGTCAGCAGAGATTGTGCTAAGCGATGGTGGCATCAAATCAACCGCGACCGACGTGTGTCTTTGCAAGCGGCATTGCTTCGCCCGGCCTACAGGACATCGTGTTCACAAAAAGCAGAGGGGAAAAAACTTTTTTTTTTTTTTGCAAATGATTCTGGGGAGCTTGAAATTGCCCTTACAAAATAAAACAAAACAGAGTGAAAGATGAACGGAAATCATGTGGTGGTAGTGATGATTTGCTCTGGGGTATGTGGGATCTGACCCTCAGTGACAAGGACAGCGAGAGGAGAAGGTGCGTTTGAGACAATGCCAAAGCTAATGTGAATGACACTGGAGGACCAGGAGGCAGCGGTTAGTGAGGCAGTGGTCAGTCAGGGCAGTGGTCGGTGAGGGCAGTGGTTGGTGAGGGCAGTGGTCGGTGAGGGCAGTGGTTGGTGAGGGCAGTGGTCGGTGAGGGCAGTGGTTGGTGAGGGCAGTGGTCGGTGAGGGCAGTGGTCAGTGAGGCCAGTGGTTGGTGAGGGCAGTGGTCAGTGAGGCCAGTGGTTGGTGAGGGCAGTGGTCGGTGAGGGCAGTGGTTGGTGAGGGCAGTGGTCAGTGAGGGCAGTGGTTGGTGAGGGCAGTGGTCGGTGAGGGCAGTGGTCAGTGAGGCCAGTGGTTGGTGAGGGCAGTGGTCAGTGAGGCCAGTGGTTGGTGAGGGCAGTGGACAGTGAGGGCAGTGGTTGGTGAGGGCAGTGGTCGGTGAGGGCAGTGGTTGGTGAGGGCAGTGGTCAGTGAGGGCAGTGGTTGGTGAGGGCAGTGGTCGGTGAGGGCAGTGGTTGGTGAGGCAGTGGTCAGTGAGGGCAGTGGTTGGTGAGGCAGTGGTGAGTGAGGGCAGTGGTTGGTGAGGCAGTGGTCAGTGAGGGCAGTGGTTGGTGAAGGCAGTGGTTGGCGAGGCAGTGGTCAGTGAGGGCAGTGGTTGGTGAGGCAGTGGTCAGTGAGGGCAGTGGTTGGTGAGGCAGTGGTCAGTGAGGGCAGTGGTCGGTGAGGGCAGTGGTTGGCGAGGCAGTGGTCAGTGAGGGCAGTGGTTGGTGAGGCAGTGGTCAGTGAGGGCAGTGGTTGGTGAGGGCAGTGGTTGGCGAGGCAGTGGTCAGTGAGGGCAGTGGTCGGTGAGGGCAGTGGTAAGTGAGGCAGTGGTCAGTGAGGGCAGTGGTCGGTGAGGGCAGTGGTTGGCGAGGCAGTGGTCAGTGAGGGCAGTGGTCGGTGAGGGCAGTGGTTGGTGAGGCAGTGGTCAGTGAGGGCAGTGGTCGGTGAGGGCAGTGGTTGGCGAGGCAGTGGTCAGTGAGGGCAGTGGTCGGTGAGGGCAGTGGTTGGTGAGGCAGTGGTCAGTGAGGGCAGTGGTCGGTGAGGGCAGTGGTCAGTGAGGGGCACCTACCATTAGCTCAGACCAGTCATCACAGCGCATTACAGCATTACACAAAGTAACAGTTAAGCTCCCAGTCTAAGAGGGAAATGGTGCTTTTTACAGCTGTAATATCTTCATGCTATTCTGATGACTCATTCACAGAAACAGCAGTACATACATTTAAACACAAAGGCACAGATTGGCCAATCATTTTTTTTTATTGAAACCTCAATGGCATTCTGTATGAGAATTGACGCATGAGCATTGACGACTCCCTGTACAAATGGAAGGAAGTAATCCTTAATTGATTTCCATCTATGCCCGTTTGTCACGCTGACTGCTCACAGCCTGAGAAGTCTTTTGTTGGACCCTTATGAATTTAAAGACCCCAACTACATTCACTCCCCCCACCTTTGTCAACCTGTTGCTAAGCCTGAATAGATGAGGTCTCCTGCATCTTTACTTGTAACTTTTATATTTAATTCCAGTAACTAAATTAGTTAGCCATATCTGTTCTTTTTTCCAGGACCTGCCCTGTTTTTCTGAAAGCATGGTGCCCAGTGCTGCTCAACATGGGGCCTGACTCGGGCTTCTCAGGAACTGTATAACCCCAATCATTCAAACCTGATCAATCATAATTGGAATCCTGGGGAAAGATATGCAAATTAATCTGTGTTGTGACATCGCAGTTGGAGCCAATTTCAAATCCTCTGTGAAAACAAACAGGAATTTTCTGAAGTTCAATCTTGCAGAAAAAAAAAAACCTCACTTCATCCTTCAGTTGTTTTTGTACATACCATATACAATACAGGAACATGCTATTTTTATCAAAGTGGGTTTATAATAAACTGTAAATGTATCTCCATTGTAGCCTTCCTCAAGTGCAGACCTCATCAAAGGAGGAATCTACTCTAAAGTTTGATTGGAAAGACGGAGGTTGTCTGCTGAATGTGGAAAAAGTTGTGTTAGTCATCCTAACAAACAGGAGGGATTTAAGACTACTCCTGTTGAAAACCAAACCTTTTCATGTGTGTTCAAGTTCCATTAATGATTAGAGTGACTCATCGGAAGACCGTATACATCATATCATACTGGAGCCCACAAACAACTTCACAAATTTTTGAGGCCAATATATCCGGCAAGAAATGTAGCTTTCTTGAGCGCATTGGTGATGTACATGAGGCTGTGGGCTTTCTGTTGGTGAGCCTGGCAATAATGCAGAGACAGACGCCTGAAAGGTAATGAGATTCTCTCCCAACACGCCGTGTCTTCCTGCCTCACACAGGGACTGCGTGAGGGGCCTTCGCTGTGCAAACGATCAGACACTCGACGAGATAACGGCCCAGCTCTCCCCTGCTTTTCCTCCCCCCCCCCCCCCCCCCCTTTTCAACCCCGTTTTCTATTTTCGCCCACAGTGCACACCAAATACAGAACGCACACATGGAAACTCTCCGGGCCGAGGCTGAGAGGTTGTATCCAGTTGCCCTGATCCCTTAGGCCCTCCAGGAATGGGCAGGGCAGGGGCGTAGCTAGAAATTCTGGGCCCTGTACACAGGCAAGCTCTGGGGGCCCCTCCACTCTATAAAAAAAAAAATTCCCAGATTTTCATGGACCCTTCAAACCCTTGGGTCCTGTATGCTTAGTACCCTTTTCCTATGCCCCTGGGAATGGGTACAGGAGCACAGGAGGGACAGTCTTTAAAATCCCTCCCCCTGCGCCGGAGAAGATGGGGCGGCCAGAGGAGCCGGTCCACTCCGGAGAGATGGATGTGTAAAAGAGGATAGGATCAGACATACGGGGAATCAGAAACTTCCAGAACTAATCGCCGGGACTGGTGTGCCTGAAAGCCCCGGTGGGCCTGCGAGTCCTCTCTTTGATATGTATGAGTGTTTATGTGTATTATAATGCAGGGTCCGGGATGGAGGGATTTCATTTGCGCCCGGCGGGGCTCCATTGCCTACCCATCACCCCTCGCACCTAATGCTGCTGCATCATGCAAACACGTTCCTCCGTATGTAAAAAAGGAAGGTCCTAAAAACACACTGCTTAGCATTTTTTTTTCTCCATTGGAGAATGTTATGAAGAAACCTGGCTCAGTCATCGCTAATGCCATACAGTTGATAAATACAAAACAGCTGGACTAACTGTATGAGATGTGGATATGTGGCATGTGGATATGTTTGCAATTATGTTATATCCTTATGTTTGCACTGGTGTTTTATGTGGTGTATTGCTACAGATATTCCACCTGTACTGAGATTAATTCGACCAGCCTAGCCATGTGATAATAAAAGAAACTTAATGCTACACTGGCAGGCTGTGTCAGTGCGCATACCTGCCAGGACACTGCCCTTCTACCTGGAATACACCCAAAACACATAACCTACTGAACATCATAGCCTAGCCTAGCCTAGCCTAGCATAAACGTGCTTAGAACACTTACATTAGCCTACAGCTGGGCAAAATTTTGAACACATAGCCAGCATCATGAGAGGGTATCATACCGCATATCGCTTGCCCTAGGAAAAAAATCAAAATTCAAAATTCGAAGTACAGTTTATACTGAATGCTTATCGCTATCTCACCATTGTAAATTCGAAAAATCGTAACTTGGGGACCATGTGTACCGTGTGTTATCACATACAATACATTTGATAAAAATGATATGGACATTACTGGACATTTGTCAGAAACTGCGCAAATTTATCTTTTTGTCTCTTCCTGTGGTCAAGGCAATTGTGGTAGCAAATGAATACTGTAGTTCTAGAACCATTACCGATGGGGGTGGATAGTAATCACTGTAAATAAAATCTTGTAAAAAAACACAATTGGATGAAGATATGTATGAAAATATGTCTTTAGGGGATCGGGGATGGAAAATTTTTTTCAAAACATGATTGAAATTCTCCCTAGTACATTGGGGAAATATTTCATGGTCTACCTTCAGTCGTATCACTCTACTTGTATGCCTCCCCCTCGCTGTCTGTTTCACTGGGTTAGATTTAATCAGATACTCTTAGTTTCTCTAATGGCATATACAATTCAATCAAAACAGTCTCTTCACACACTCCTCAATGAAAAGAACACATTCCAAATAACATGCCCTCATCTCATGTCTCAAATAAAATATAGTGTACACAAAAAAAAAATGATGTTGCAATGTAAAGTCTGTTTTTTATTGAATTGCATATGCCTTCAAAGCGACGAAGTGCGGTTACGTAAATCTCGCCCTCACTTGTAGTCTCCATCTCCAATTTCTCTTCATCTTCTTACATTTATGGGCTTCTCGTCCTAACTTCTTATCTCCCAGTCTCCTCTGTTTCAACCATGCAGCTAACTGCTACAGTTGCAAATGTTTAATTAAGTTTGAATGTCCCTGAGGATTCCCCTTAGAGAGGACATGCATTGCTCCCAGCCCTCTCCCTCCGCTGGCATGCTGTTCCATCATTACTGCTATTGGCACATATGCTTTCCACCTGTCAGCCAGAAAAAAATAAAATAAAATTTGACGGGCCTGTTTGCATCCCTCCTCCTCGAGCGCCTGGCTTACCTCTCAGTCCTTTGTGGATACCTGTGTTTTGCTTTTTTTTTTTTTACACTTCTTCAAGGAGGCTTATGAGCCCAGGAGACTTCCATGTTGAATCTCTCCAGGCTTCGTTCCGGCTTTCTGGGCAGATAGAATCTGCTTTGCACTCTCCTCCGTTTCACCACTACCTCAAACTGTGTCGCATCTCATCAGCACCCCCGATATTCCGGAACTCATTTGCTGCATGTCAATCACCGAGTCATGTGACGGGGGGCCCGACCAATCAAAAACAAAGAATCAGATTACACGGCCAAATTGAACATGTTTGAGTACCACATGTGTGGTAGGGAGGTAAATGATTCTGTCTGTCCCCACTTTATCTTATCCATGCTCCAAACTCTTAGTGGCAGTCTTCCAGGCCCCTTAGGGCATAATGATAGGGTTTGTCTCATTTGCATAAAAAATATAAACATATATGCATAATTTTATCAAAAACACAAAGCATATTTCCAACGCTGGTGCACATTTATGAAACGTCACAACAGAGATTTAGATGTTGCTGTTCACCATCATAAAATTACATATTTCATGTTTTGCACTTCATGGCTATTTGAGCATACATTATGACATCATGAGAATAATTCAATTGAACACAGTTGTGTATATGCCACATTTGATTTGTCACCCTGAGGATACACTGTATGTAAATGTAAATATATACTGCATGTATATAACGCATTCCTTCCCCCTTCGTGTACGGATACATATTTATTTGTACAGCTTCACCCTTCAATTGACTTCACATTTTTTAGCAGAATTATGCCAGTTTACTGGGTTTCATTTTCTACCAAGATTGTTCAAAAAAAGGAGAAAATAGAGTATTGTGCATAGGGCTGAATGAGCCAATAAATAATGAAAGAGTGGAAGGTCATTTTCTCATACGGTTCATCTTTTCTTACTGCACCTTATTCTGCCTTAAAAGGACATGCAGTGACAGTTCTCAGGAGCCCTGAGCGAGGACGGGAGCTTTCGGTAATGCCGTGCGGAGAAAACGAGCGCACCATCTGCAGCGTTTCTGTAATTATCCCCCGTTAGCGTACGCCCTCAGAATGCCTGCTCTCTTCCCCATCCATTAGCGCTCTGTTTCAACTTCAAAGGGCCTCCATGTTTTACCCAAAAAAACGCACATAAAAGCGGAGAGTGGGGAAGCGAGACTTCGCTGAATTAGTTGGAAAAGTAATGCGCCCCTCATTTTCTCAGAGATTTTACTAATAGGAAACCTACATCACATCTGTAATTATGAAAACCATCAGTCGTGACACAAATTGTCTCAAGAATTGCTTCAGAGGCAAGTCATGAAATTGACTTTTCGGAGTTTACTCTTCCCCTTTTCCCTATCCTGAAAATCGCCAAACCGTTGGACCTGCCCCCTCTGCCTCTGAAGGAGGGGGCCATGGCACGCCATTCCTCCGACTCACATGACAACGGGCCTTCACTTCTTTCCACACTGCTGTCAGGATGAGTCAGCCGTTTAACCACAGCTGATGTGTTTTATTTTGCTTATTTGATTCAGTTTTTTTTTTTTTTTTTTTATTTAACTGCATAATGCTAGGAAATCCTGCCCTGGATCAAAGATGATGTTTATGTAATCTGCTGTATCACCGCAGGTTTGCCAACGGGCATCTGAACAAAGAATCCATCGGCCTTTTATCCGGCTCATCTCAAACTGGTTTTGTTCTGATCTCACCTCTGCATTATGAGCAGTCATGATGTGATTTCATTTTCATCATTTTTTATATAATTTATATAATATAATATCTGTAATTCTTTGTGGGCGAGGCAGTAGTCACTGTAAAACCTATAAAGGGTGGGCAGTAGTCACTGTAAAACCTATAGAGGGTGGGTGGTAGTCACTGTAAAACCTATAGAGGGTGGGCAGTAGTCACTGTAAAACCTATAGAGGGTGGGTGGTAGTCACTGTAAAACCTATAGAGGGTGGGTGGTAGTCACTGTAAAACCTATAGAGGGTGGTTGGTAGTCACTGTAAAACCTATAAAGGGTGGGTGGTAGTCACTGTAAAACCTATAGAGGGTGGGTGGTAGTCACTGTCAATCCTTCCTCATTGTAAAAAACCTTTTCACTGTCACTGAGGCCCCCATAGAACAAAACTAGGGCAACATTAGGAAGGAAAAAGTCCCTGACTAACAGGAAGAAACCTTGATCAGAACCCAGCGCAGAGGGGAAGCCCATATACTTCTGCCCAGAACCGGGAAGTTACTCTGAGAGCATGAATAAGCTTGAAGATAGTCTGGAAAAAAAAGTATGTTCTTTTCCACATGCTCTATCACAGCTTGAAGGCCTGGGGTCAGAACTGGAATATTGACTTTCACCTGATATATTTCGTTTCACATGATTTATTTCTACCTACTGGTTAAGAAAATTGATATTAATTCACTGTAATATGTCAGAGCTGCTGATTCTGTTTCATGAAAGCACATGAGGAGCTGAGGATTTGGACTAAGAGAATGATATAGGTATATGATTCAAACTTAAGACCATTTTTTGAAGGTTGTGTGTTTCCTGTTACATTTACGTATCAATATAATGCTTGAAGTGCACTAGCATATTCGAACTGTAACCATAGTTACATAGAAATGATCAAAATTACATTTTTTTTTCATGAGCACAGATATGCTATTACCAAAAAGGATATTATAACTCATAATAACCCATCGATTTATTTGATCTGAAAGTTTATTTTTATGAATGTGTAAAGATATAATTAGACAGATTAGGAGAGTGAAAAATGTTCCACTTTGAGGATTGATTTCAGATTTCATTATAACAATCACTTAATGCCTTCAACAGAGGCGATTTGCTGTAAAATATTAACAATTCACACACAGCCACAAGCACACGCACACACGCACACACACACAAATACTTTAATCAAACTCACTCACTGAATTCTCAACATTTAACTGCTATTCTTTCCTCGGTGGGATTAATTATCTCCTGAAATAGCAATTAAAGGAAGTGATTATGTAGTGACAGGGATGGAACGTGGAATAAACCCAATGGAACGTCACATTAAATATCCACTTGATGTTTCACTTTAGAAAATACTCCCTGCTACCCCACAACACCCTCCATATGGGCGTAAACAGGTCACTTCAATCTTCAGTGATGATTTCAGAGTAAATAATAATAATAAAAAACTTGGATTTACTTGTATAACAAATCTAATGTACCAAAAAAAGCATACAAGAATAAGAAAAATAAATGAACAAAAGAACAGTTTGAAAAGTAAAATAACAGACATTCAAAACTTCAGCTTTTTTTCCATTTTAATCTATATTTTATATTTTTAAATTTTATAGATTTTTTAATGTATAAAACTAATGTTTGCATTTACTGATCTTATTCAATGATCTTATTTTAAAAGCAGAAAGGTAAAGATCAGTCTGAGACTTAAGTAAATTATTGAGTTTCAGCATTGCATTGTAGGTCATACATTTCATTTTTAGCTTTGTGCCACAACAATAAAACACAGTGACCCCTCGTTATAGCGGACCTCTTTAAAAACGATTTCTGTTATAACAGACTATTTTTGCTGTAACAACATGTGTGGTCTATTCTGGTTAATATTGGACAAGTTCAGACCTCTAACCACCAAAGCTTTGGTGTTGGCAGTGTGGGGATGATCCAAAGGTGGGTTTAGACACAATGCGAAACACATTCTGCTCAAATTAAAAATAATACAACTACAGTATCATATAGCCTATTTTCAACCGCAACATTTGTATCAAACTTTGGCAAGCTGTGTGATGATGTCATCAGCTTCTCCCCACTGCATGTTCAGCAGCTGCTCTGCTTCAAGACGTCGGTGCATGAGCAACAAAATTCTGTTAAGCACAGTTTTACCCCTTTCTGCACAATTTAATTTATTACGACCCGGTTATGTCATACTCCCTTTCCTCCAATTAGTCTGGTTTAACGAGGGTTCACTGTATGCAGTATACCAATTATGTGTAGACTAAATATAGACTAAACAGCATCTCTTATATCAGGATTATAATCTGTTATGGTCTGGAGACAGGGTTGGAGAAGACTGGGGTGCTGTCAGGATTATAATCTGTTTTGGTCTGGAGACAGGGTTGGAGAAGACTGGGGTGCTGTCAGGATTATAATCTGTTATGGTCTGGAGACAGGGTTGGAGAAGACTGGGGTGCTGTCAGGATTATAATCTGTTATGGTCTGGAGACAGGGTTGGAGAAGACTGGGGTGCTGTTGGGAGCCCTCTTCTCACCCTCACTTATTTAGCACTGGGCACACTTCCTGCAGCCGTGGCCATAAACCTGCATCTGGGCGGGGTTAAAGCTGGGGTCTACTGTAAAGTCTATTGGAGCAAATGTCTGTGAAATGCGCAACACAAATACATTTGATTTGAATTTATATGAGAACGTCCGGGGGGATTTCACAGAGTTAAATGCAATAAATACAGTCATCTTTAGCTGTCCAGCAATTAATCAAAATGAGAGCTTTTATGACAAGAGTTACAACTTAGTTTACCCAGCGGTCACACTTAAAAGTAATGAAAATCATCCCAAGATTAATGGCTTACAGCAAAATTGAAATTAGTTAAAACATTGACTTAAACTCACAGATTATTATCTTACACAAAGAGTTGTCAGAACTAGGAATAGTGTACCCTTAGTGTGTACATGTCCAGGCTTGATGCAGTGCTGGATACTCTGTAGACTGTAGGTAAATGGGCTTGATGCAGTGCTGGATACTCTGTAGACTGTAGGTAAATGGGCTTGATGCAGTGCTGGATACTCTGTAGACTGTAGACAAACCATGAAAATGGCACAGATTAAAACATTTGACCATAACTTAAAGTCACTCATTTTATTTAAATAAATAACGTCCACAAACTGTTTTTGTTATTCCACAAACACAGTTTGACAAGTTTCAGCAATCACCAAAAGTAATAAAACATTTATCTTTGCAAAGAAAAAAGTGGAACTTGCATTTATTTGTCAATCAAAGTTAAGGACAGATTTTGATTGAATTGAAGCCAGCTTATGTTTGCTTTTAAAGCCAAGCTTTTATTGCCTTAGGGGACCATGGCAGAACTTTTTCTTGTGCAGTTTTATTTGTGGTTTCTGCCTCTCCTTTAAGAGAAATTCACAAAATGGTGCGCAAACACATCTGATAT
Source organism: Albula glossodonta (assembly GCA_019788955.1). Classification (NCBI taxonomy): domain Eukaryota; kingdom Metazoa; phylum Chordata; class Actinopteri; order Albuliformes; family Albulidae; genus Albula; species Albula glossodonta. Next base: position 2,340,129 of record JAFBMS010000096.1, on the reverse strand, counting down.
TTCTGTCAACAATCCACCTTGGCTCTCGTCCAACTTATTTTTATTCCAACATCATCCATAATTTTACTTTTTTTATTAGGTTTTTTTTTCTGCTTTGTGGATTTTATATTATTGAATTCTTTTCCATCCAATGTTCCCTGCCATTATATAAACCCATACATTGCCTTTCTGTAGTGCACTCTACTGCTCTCAATGCCAATTCTATAAATATCCAGTATCGATGGACAGATTCAATCTTAAGAAGCACGTAGAACCTGCAGCTGTTTAGAGAGCCATGCGTCAGCGTGTGGAACGGCCCCCTTTCGATTATCTTGCCTTTTGGATTTTGTTTCTCAGATTGTGTTCTGATTCATTGATACACGTCATATCAGGATTGGATGTATGTAGCTGAGAGCTGGGTGGGATGACCAATCCAGATGACGTAGGGACCAGTGTGCTCCCGCAGTGTTGCACTGAGTATGGTACTACAACCTGTGCATGATGGTGAGAACACGGAATTATATGAACAAGGGTGAGAACACAGAACTACATGAACCAGTGACATCACAGGATAGTAAAGAGTAAATGGACACATCATACATGCCACTTGAGCAGAAAAGAAGTGGAAAAGAGGTCACTAGAACGTTAACGTCAGAAATCAAAATGTTTTTTTGATGTGACATACTAAAACATATTTCCTTTGAAAGTATTTCTGAAGACATTTTATTTCTTTTTTCATTCAGTGAGGATGAGAAGATGACAATAAGGAAGAAGATGCCTGATGGATGTGGAAAAGATAATGAGAATGATGATGCTGGAAATGATTGTAATATATTTATAAATGGCGCAATGATGGAGATAGTCTATGGGTCTAAGATCTGAGTCTGAGCTCTGGCTGTGGCTGGAGCTGAGATTCAGAGAGGGGGAAAGTGCTCCAGACTGGGGTGGTGGATCGGCTCTTTCACATTCCTGTCTCTGCGTAACTGAGGGGGAACGCGTCCTGAGGCGGACTGTCACCACTGCTTTATTCTCACACCATCTCTCAAATTAAAAAAAAAAAACACCCATTCAAAGACTTGTTGACGTTAACCAATTACACTCAACATGCAAACCAGAACTCTGCAGTAAATACAGATTTTGTAACATTTTGATCAGTGCGTTAGATTAAGTTTATGCATATCATAATTTCTGTATCTTCCTTTCCATGAAAGCTTATATAATAATATAATAATAATCATAATTTTTAAAAATCTATAAACAAACAAAGAAAAGATATTCAGATCTGAGCCTTTTTATGCTAAAAAGCAATCAAGATACTTTGAAATTTAACCCCCCACTGGGAAATAAACAAGTAAATAAATAATGAATAATTGGTGAAGGTTGAAAAATGGTGATTATGGTAATTAGCAGTCTCCCTCACCTTATGGCCCTGGCTCCCTGTGAGGGGCTTATCCCAGCGAGGGGAGGGCTGTTCCCCTATGACTGCGTCAGATGCCTAGCTTCCTCTCCCCCAGCCTCCCCGCACCCCGCACCCCGCACCCCACACACAAAGGAGCCAACTGTCTCTTACATCTAAGTCCATAAGCCGTGGGACACAATCTGAACAAACATTCCTGGCGATATCGTTAGACGGCCACCTCTCTTTTCCCCGCCCCCCCCCCGCCTCCCCCCCCCCCCCTCCTCCCCCCTGGTTTTTGACTGCAGACGGGATCCATAATCCTGGAGACTATGAGAGTCGTTTGCATAATCAGCACAGGTGCATGGCAATCTTCAGTGTGGAAATTTGTATGTTCCTATGCGCAAACAATCATCCATACAGACCAGTGTTTAGGCTGTTTTTCCTATGTATGCGTGTGTGTATGTGCGAGAGTATGTGTGTGTGTGCTTGTGTAAGAGTGCATGTGTGTGTATGTGTTCATGTCTGTGTGAGAGTGTGTGAATGCCTGAGGGTGTCCGTGTAAGAGTGTGTGTGTGCAGGCCAGTGTGTGTGTGTGAGTGTGTGTCTGTGTGAGAGTTGTGAGTGCAGGCCAGTATGTGTATGTGTGAGTGTGTTGTGTATGCCTGTGTGCGTGTGTGTGTTCGTGTGTAACTCTGCCAGTGTATGTGTGAATTCCGATGGGTGAGTGTGTATGTGTGAGATATGTTCTTGAGCCTGGGTATGTGTGTGTGTGTGTGTGTGTGTGTGTGCCTGTCTGTGTGTTTGTGAGAGAGATGTGCTTTTTTAAGCAGAGGAAAGGAACCCTGTCCTGAAATAACATACAGAGACAATATGGGAAGTGGCAGATAAGCTGTGTCCTCCAGCTCTCCCCCTCATACACCAGAGCCCCTCCCTGGGGAGGGACATCCAGACGTACCTTAACCATTAATTCACCAGCTCTCCCCCGCATTCTCAAACTTCTGCCCACTCTCGGGGGGGGGGGTTGACTGACCTTTTTCATTAATTTATATGTTTACCGGTTTAAAAGGGAGGTACCCTCAACACAACCGCACCCCCCAACACCAACCACCCCCACACCCCCACTGCTGAAATCCTGTCGTGCCATCTTGTTGTGGATCTGATTGAGCCTGGCTCACCGCTGGAAATCACACCCCCCCCAACCCCCCCCCCCCATCCCCGTCCCCGGTTCCATTTCCCTCACAGTCAGGGGAAAGTAATGAAGTCGGCTCTCTGATAAGGCTCGGACTCTCTCTCTCCCCCATTATCTCCCTCTGTGCCGGCCCGGGTCGGGCCTGTGAACAAACTTGTCATGAATCATTTGGTCTGTGTTGCGGCTCGGCCCACGAGCCTTCCTGTTCCTCCATCTCTTCGGTCGGTCGGGCTCACCAGAGGAATAACAGTTGGCTTGGCACAAGCTGCATATTTTACTTTACGTCTTTACTATTTTTTTTTTTTATACCTGTCAGCGCGCTATCCCCATACCTACGGTCCTGAAAAAATATAGGCGCAATTTCAGCTTAAATGCAGCAAGCAAATATAAGCATAAAATAATCATTTTTGTTCTTTAAAAAATGGAATGGCAGAAATTCCATTACATTTCACGGAATATTACATGGCTGTGTTTTCCCTCGATAATGATGCTCATATCCACGGTCGCTTGAAAACAGAACGTGTTTTGTGGTATTGCTCCTCCTGCAATTCTCGTACACAGATTCTCCCAGTAATGTGCGTGTGCGGTGCTCTTGTCTCTGTTTAGTCTTATTGACCTGCCATGTGCACTTAACCGGAAGGAGATGGCTACATCACGCAATGCCTCATGGGATGCCGGCTGTCCTCGGCCATTTTGAAACCAGCCATCCCAGAAACCCTTGGGACAGCAAATTACACAGATTGCTGACCACTCTCTGGGCTGTGTTGGTCCATTATGGCTTCCACAGCTGGGGTCGCGACCCCCTGGTGGGTCATATGGAGGGGTTGAAGTAGGTCACAAGACAACAGAAAAAAAAGCATTCACCATATGCTATACATTAACGCTCAATGACACATTTACACCAAACTGAAGTGAATGACACTGCAGATTTTGTACTAATTTTGTTCTAATTTCCAGCATTGTTGTTGTTGTTGTTGTTTCCCTCTATAGGTTCATTACAGTGTTCTTGTCCATTTTTATGATATCACTTAGGACACGCTTTGCATAAGCTGCTCTGGAGCTCAAGAGCACCTGCTAAATACCTGTAAAGTAATGCAATGACACAGCAGGAATCAAATTTTTTTAACACGTCATATCTGTGAGATGTTATGTCCTAAACCATGTTATATTACAATATATTAAGGGTTTTACAAAAACTGTGTTTGCTCAGGTAAGGGGTTGAAGGCTGTGAAGTTTGGGAGTTCCTGTTCAATAGCATAGATAGCAGCTGTAGCAAGGGTAAAACAAGGAGTCGCTCTCTTCAGTATCTTCTTCCACACGATGTGAAGCGCTGTATTATTTATTCAGTGTTGAATCCACGTGTTTATGCTGCTGTTACAGGAGTCCCATGTGGAGGGTGACCTAGTTCAACGACACCAAGTCAAGAATAGGAAACTACAGTCCCTGAGCGTATTATTAATCATTTTTAGACATAAATACCTATGAATTCATAAAAAAAGGTTGGGCTAAAAATGACAGCAAAATATCTTGCTAATATAAGCTACTATCTTTGTTTACAAAGGGGGAGCTCCACTAAGCTGTTGATGCTTCTGACAAACGCAAAAGAAAGACCTTCTCCCCATGTTATAAAAAGTATTGAACTTTGACCCAGAGAATGGTGTGCAGTTTGGTTTGAGGTCTCGGTTTGTGCGATGACCTCGGAATTAATAATGAAACAGGAAAGCATCTCACTGTTGTAAAGAAATGACCCAAAAAAAGCGAACTCTTCTGGTTGCTCTTGACCTTGCTACTACTTCTTCTACTAAAATTTTTTTTTATTTCCTTTTTTAACACCGGTCCGTGAACGTGTGAAGAAGCTCAGAACACGGCGTGCCTTGACCTGCCTCATTGAGGTCGAAGCTTTCACACAGCGGGAGGGAAAAGAATTACCCCCCCCCCTTCCCACACCAACCCCCCCCTCCTACCTCGCTTCATCTCACACTCACTGACTCGCTGGGAAATGTATCAATTGGGCTCATGTATAATTGAACGCTCGACTACCTCCACCACACCCCCCCCCCACAGCTACACATCAAGAGGGTCAGAGGGCTTTGCGGACCACCCATATGCCCCCCCCCCCCCACCACCACCACTTTCTCGGGCCGTGCTTTCATGGTGGGTGTAATGGGGGGTGGGGGGGGCAACGCTACCCCAGCAGGTGCCCTGTTTAGACAGATGGTGCCCCTCCTCTCTCTGATTTCACACCGCATCGCACAGAGACGGGACCCCACACACATCGGCGGTGTCTGGCTCACCTTGATTGTAAAAGTAAAAAAATTGGTCCATTCCCTGGCCCCGCCCCCTCATCGGCATCATCAGACAGTACACGCAGAAGGACAAAATCACTTATATTTACTGCTTTTGGGGGGAGTCATAAATCTATCATATACTGTTTTTGTTAATATATTGTAATATCAATAGTACTTCATCTTTAGTCCCTCATATGGTCATTTCTGCCATCCAACCATCCATCTTCTGAGTCACTTTTCAGTCAGGGTCTCTGTGATACACATCTCAATGTCATGTAATTTCTGTGCACCTATAAAACGAATGCATGGAGTTTTTTTTCAACATACATTTTAATCATTTATTTCCCTGCAGCTTCCTTTATTTTTAAAACGCACAGTCTGTATGAGTGGGTGCATTCAAAATGGAAAGTACACAGAACAAAACAGCCACAGCTACAGAGACCGTTAACCAATCACATCATTGGACAGGGACATGTCAGTGGTAGGTTAAATATAACTGGTCTGTTAGAACGAAGCCCAATTGTGACATCATTCCAAATCAGAGTCAGAGTAAGCAGCGCTGATCTAGGATCAGTTTCACATTTTAGCTCATCATGAATGAAGATGGCACACTGACAGGGTTGAGCTGATCCTGGAACAGCTCTTCTGTGCAGCACCCTTTATGAATGCAGGCCCTGCGTTGCTGGACACCATGGAGAATCAGCAAATAGCAGGAGTTTGTTGGCTGATCTTCCGGGAGCATTATCTGCAAAGCTTAGGATGCTCTGCTCATTCATTTACATGCTTAAAAGCAGAAGAAAACCCTGATTAAAGGCATAAAAAATCACCACTAGAGTTTTATCAGCGCCTTACAGAATAGTTAGCGTAGTGTCTCTTTTGGGCACAAGCCTAACTTTGCATTGTTTTTTATATCTATGGTTTTACGTTTTGTCTACTCTGCTATTTAATGTTTATACTGCAGTATAATTGTTTTAAACCATTCCAACTTACTTAGCTACATTTCTTCGGATGTGGCAGGTTCTTTGTCCGCTGAGTTTGGTCAAGCTTTCAATGTGTATAAAATAGCATTTCCAATTCTTTCAAGATGAAATTTAACACGGCAGTTTGCACCTGACTAACTACAAGCCGACACCATAATGTAACACTTTACTTTCCATTAGATTACCTTCATCAATCTTTGGCAGCACTGACAATTCGACTTTAGATGTAAACCAGCAGACTACAATGAACAATTTGAAACTGATAATGTGTACTATAGCTATTATCATTGTTTGTTCATGTGCACGATGTCATAACATAATAAACACCATAATACATGATTAACAGGGATTGTTAGAACATCTGTAAAGACATACGCACTCACATGCACAGTGCTGACCGTTTTAATTCCTGCAAAGCAGCTGGAAAGAGATCATGGTCCTGCAAGGAATCTGGACAATCTGAACTCTGAACAGGCCAGTCTGAACAATGCTGCCTCCATCTTACCTTTCCAGAGTGGTGCCTACAAGTGAGTTTTTATCTACAGCCAAAACTGAGGGTAAAAAATAAAAGATGGAGTGCCTCTGTGGAGCTGGAAACAGATCTGCACCTCTAGTCTAAACAACCAGAACAAGCATTGCATTTTTTCTTTGTTTTATTTAGTCTGCAAAAATATACAATGAGTTTTTGTTTTGATAAAGCACAATATAAATAGACTAATTGTTATTATTTTATTGTGAGTTTCAGCTACAGGCTGGTTATGTGTCTTGAAAGAGAAACTATGATGAGCAGCTTGTTAAAACTATTTGTTTCTTGGTTTCAGATGGATTGTGCGAGTAGAGGAAGGTGGGTGAAGAAAAGTTTAATGTGCTCCTCCATGCATCCTTAACAAAGTGCTGAAAAATGTAAGACACACCAAAGAGTGTTGTCTTGTGCTTAATAAATAACAGTGCCTGATCAAACGAAAATTAAAAAATAAACAATCTTTAATTATTTCTGCAGTTCTCCCAGATACATCAATGAACTGCAGGTAGGAACTGCGTTCCATTTTTAATAGTAAATTATACGGACCTGCAAGCATCAAATAATAAATAAAAGAGGTTCATAGATATTTAAACAAGGTAAATAATAAGTAGACTTTTGTTTTCGTAAGACTGCTGTGATCTTTTTCATTTTGGAAATGTCCCCCCTGAAATGAAGCCCCCGGCTTCTGAACCTCAGTGTGCAGTGGCAGCCATTTTGTTTCACCCCTTTCTGATGTCAGTGAAAGTGAGATTACAGTCTCAGTTTCTCCCCATGCTATGGCCCCAAGGTCAGGCCATGCCAGAGGTCAGCCCTGCTGATTCTTTAATTCTATTGTTGTCAAATATAAAGAAAAAAAAAAAGTGCCAGGTCATTTGAAAAGTAATTTGAAAACACCTTGTCATGTCTATTCATCTTTGGTTAGCCACACACTGTGTCAGTCCACATGGACCTCAGCGCTGATAAATGTGACCTTCAGATAAACCCCCAGTGTATGTTATTCTATTATACGGGGAGGGGTGTGCAGCCAGCTGCCTCCCCATTGGCCAGAATAGGTGGAGTGCAGAATGTCCAGGTCACTGCGAGACACATACACACATGACTTTCCACACACCTCTACAGCAGTGAAACTGGGACCGTCTCATATCCCATTTTACATTCTGTTTGGACAGACTAAATGTCAGGTGGGATTTGGTTCCTGTGGTTAAGGACTTAAGTTTGGTAATTTAGGACTTAAGTTTGGTCACAACCATCAGTTTTGAGGGAAGTACAAAGAATGCTGGTTCTCTTTTTAAACATGTATGAACCATCAGAAAGGGAATGCGAGGTGATCAGAGCTACGAGCTATAAGCACTGAATGGGGCTATCTGTTAAACTTTTTTCAAAATAAATTCAATTAAGTAATGTTATGTGTTTATTTTAATTTCAAATTGGGATCAATATTGAATTAATTATATGAGTCCCTTGGAGAGAGAAACAGATTGAGGGCTAAGTGAGGACAACGCTAAGAGTGAGATGACCAGGCAAACATCACTGGTGTGTGTATGTGTTTGTGTTCGTGTATGTGTGTGTGAGTGAGAGCATGTGTGCACGCATGTGTGTCTGTGTGTGTGTATGCGTATGTTTGTAGGCTTTTTTGGCCTGAAATCCATTGCAGTGGAGTAGTAATGTAAAAAAAAGGGTGTCGTGACTTGAAACAATGGGTGGAGCTACAATCATCTGTCAATCACTGAACCGTATGAACCAATTAACGGGCTGAAATTTCCACAACAAAAACACAATGATTGGTTCAAATCTGTGAGTCGCTGGTGGCATATGGCAGCCTCACCTACTGTTCTGTCATAATATGACACATGATTCATTCACTGTGATTCGTTATCCATGACTCATTCTCATGATTGACAGCTTCAAATCCAATCAAAGGTGTACCCTCTCACAGGCAATGAGTTCTGTGGGGTTCAAATTAACCAGTTGTCTATTTGGCAATCAGTGAGAGTTGTGTTGTGCTCTGTGGAGCACATTTCTCCCCATTACTGGCTAAGAATGTTTGACATTGCCTAGGGTCAACTGTGCCATCTGGGCACAGTATATATTATATATCCTAGAAACAGCATATCTCATTGTGGTTCATAACCAGTATAATGAGATAGAGGGGGGGAGAGGGAAAGGGATGGAGAGAGATGGGGGGAAGAGAGAAAGAGAGGGGGTAAAGGTAGGACAGGGAGGGACAGAGGGAAAGAGAGAGAGAGGGAGAGGTATGGAGCGAAAGAGAGGAAAGTGAGAGAGAGAGAGAGAGAGAAAAGGGAAAGAGAGAATGACAGAGGAGAGTTGGTGCAGAGAATACAAATGTAGACTCCGCAGCAATTCTCTTGAGATGAATGAAAAAAATTGTTAAAAAACCAGACTGTTCCCTTCCTCATGCTGTAAGGCAGCGTGCAGTGGGCAGTGTACAGTGGGCAGTGTGCAGGGTCCCTGCTGTAAGGATGAGGCAGCGTGCAGTGGGCAGTGTGCAGTGGGCAGTGTGCAGGGTCCCTGCTGTAAGGATGAGGCAGCGTGCAGTGGGCAGTGTGCAGGGTCCCTGCTGTAAGGATGAGGCAGTGTGCAGTGGGCAGTGTGCAGGGTCCCTGCTGTAAGGATGAGGCAGCGTGCAGTGGGCAGTGTGCAAGGTCCCTGCTGTAAGGATGAGGCAGCCGGTGCGCAGTGTGCAGGGTCCTATCTGAGCGTACTGTGCTCCGGCTCCCTCAGGCTCCTCTGCATTGGGGCAACGAGCCCCAGTCTGTGCGAGGGAAACTCCGGAGCTAATCTACCACATGTTAAATGTGCATATCAGAGAAGGGCAATTACACTTTCACTTTCAGGACAAAAGCAATGATACAACACCGACTAAGCACCATCCATCAACTTAATTGAATAATATCATTTTTAATCTTTTTTTTCCCACTTCTATAACAGTTTGGAATGGCTGAGTATTTTTAGGCCGGTAACTCGGGAGGGCGGAGCACAGACACACGTTCTCTGCCGCAGCACATACTGTTGGCTCCTCCTGCTTTATATTCCACAGTCCTTCAGCTCCCTTATATGGGATACAATGAAATATACAGTAACAATATGGATAAGGACAATAATCATGTTTAAATGTATCAAAATATCATAAAGCTACTGTTATTTGCAGCTTTTTCCATACATCATGTAGTCATCAATGACCTATTCAGGTACATAACTTTTAATAATTTAGCGGATGCTGTTGTCCAGAGTGACTTACTGAATTTGCTTTGTTGCACAGTCCCCATTTATACCGCTGGATATTTACTGAACCAATTCAGATGAGGAGCCTTGTTCAAGGGTAAAAAAACAGCAGGACACTTAAGAAACTGAAACTACAACCTCTGAGTTACGAGACCAGCCTCCCAAACATCATACTGCACTGCCACCTTACAAAAAACTCAGTGTAGATGCTGGTGTTAATATTTTGTTTTGAATGTACAGTATATGTGAATATTTGTCATTTCTGTGAGGTGTGCATCCATTCCTTTGCCCATTCCTGTGTCTCTGTGTTGGAGATTTGTCCTTCATTTGCAGCTGTTGCTGGTCAGATGTAGGGACCGGATGGTATAGAGGGAGCAGTCTTTCTGAATGACACTTGGAAAGCCTTCATGGTGTCCCTGTCAGAACATTATCATAAGTACTTCTATGTTTTTAGGACAGCAGCAAAGTTCAGTCAGACAAACATGCATCATTCTGAGTTATCAAAAGTCAGCCAAGCTTCAGTCAGACCAGTTATTACGGCTCTCGGTCAGATTCACCTGACTTGCTAAGATTTTTACATGATAAAGGCATCTTCAATCACACCCCAAACTCTCTCCTTCCACCAACCGAACTCCCTCCCTCCAGTGACACGACACCATCATTACACCTTCCAGCATCCAAACTTCCTCTTTTTGTTGGATGTTTAGACTTTTCATAGCTTGCATGTGAGACAGACAAACATGGATCAACCAGGGTTTTTTTTCTTTTCTCCAGAAGGAGCACAACAGAAGGTAACACTTTACTTTAATGTCTGCTTATAAACTATATATTAATCATTATGCAATACTTTGCTAACCATGAGTACACTTATAAATGATTTATTAAGGAATTGTAATCACCTATAAATCATGAACAACAGTCTTTACGTATGTGTTTACTCATGTTCATTCATACATAAAATATAGACACTGACTCACAAGCTGTGTAGTAGTGGTTAACAAACAATTAAAGCAAGATTTATTTATAGTTTATAAGCAGACATTGAAACAAAGTGTTAACCAACAGGATGTTATTATCATGTAAAGTTCTCAAAGAATGAGCCTAAATTGGAGACTGTATCCCTACATGTATTATGACATCATAAAGCCTTCCTTTCTGTGGCAAAGCTGCAGCCAATGGAATGCTGAGCTGAGGGGCTGCAGGTCAGCCTCCGCTGGTGTGGTGAACATTCCATATTAGAGTTTCTCTCTTTACTCACCAACACCTTCTGGCATTTAATTGGCAACAGCAAAACGATATGAACTGAATCCTGGCCAGTGACTGCATTATGTAGTTTGCCTTAAGCATCCATTTTCTGAAGTATAATATATTTCTCCTGTTATTGACCAAGATGTTCACTAGATGAGCATTTGTGAATTTTTTATTCATGTTTTTTCTCCAGATTAAATGGAAAAACACACTCAAAAATGACTGCTCCCCGCTGTAGTGTATATAGTGTTATTCTGTCTTTGAATTTTAAGCTGCCATTTATCCTTTTTTTTGGGTTATGCCTTTCCTTTCCTCCCATTTTATCTATGAAAATTACAGAGGAAGAACAAAGTGAAAAATCTGCACAAAGAGACCCAGATATTTCATGGTTGTTATATCCAGCCGTTGGCAACCGTCATGGGGAGAGGAGAGATAGCAAGTCAAAAAGTCCTACAATAATGTATAACTTTCTGCCAAGCTGAGACAGCACTTTTGGACAACGTTCTTTTAAGATTCCCTGTCTTGCCAGATCTATTTGGTTTGATAAAGTCATACATTAAATACTTTCAACATTACGCATGACAACAGAAGTGTCGAGAGATTGAGCCCCTTGCTCAACCTTAAGAAGAGCTGGCTGCTTAGGGGACATGGGGATTTCTTTGCTAAGGAAACTCAATCAAAAATCCTTTCACAACTACAATGTAAGAAATAAACCAGTAATAATCCCATTTAGAATAATTGAATTAAATAATTTTACTGAAATAACTCCTCTTGAAAGACATTTCGCTTCTTTCATTTAGTTACAAAATGGTGTGAAATTAGTTTGAAAGGGGACCTGAATGTTCACACAAACATTATTAAAGCACATTCATATGAGGCGTTTGAGAAAAAGGAGAAGAAAGTCATCCTCAACACCCTAAATAATGTTTTATTCTTAGCGTTTAATAGCTGGAAGTCAGGCAAAAGGCCTGTCTATCAAGTGTAATAGCCCATCATGATGGTGTCTGCAATTTAAATAGCTTATAACAGGCCCGATTGAACACCAGCATCCCTGAGTGTGTGTCTCTGTCCACCCACTTTCTCCTGCATGTTTGCTTCTCCTTAAGGTACCTGGATGGACAGGGGTTACCTGTACTGCACAGGTAAGGTAAAGATGAGCTTATCTTCTGTGAACCACCTGTAATGGGTTGGGTGGTGGATGGGGGTAGGTTGTAGGGGTGGTTGTGTGACCTGTAACCAGCAGTTCTTTGATGCTTATTTAATATTCAGTGACATTACAGTAACACACACACACACACAAACACCTGGGGAGGGGGTTGAAAGTCATAAAGCTAAACTGGGAATCTCCACAGTTTGGCCTGATGTCTGATGCTCTGAAGCCCAAAGCAGAGCGGTAGAGGCGTCAATGGAAAGAATCAGGAGCACGGGACCGTGAATCCCCAGATGCTGCAATAAGTCACAGTTGACTTAATGATATGCAGAGGAGTTGACTTGACTTGCACTTGTCCATGGAGACTCAGACTCCAGCAATGGAGACTCAGACTTGGACTCAAACTCCAGCAATGGAGACTCAGACTTGGACTCAAACTCCAGCAATGGAGACTCAGACTTGGACTCAAATTCCAGCAATGGAGACTCAGACTTGGACTCAAACTCCAGCAATGGAGACTCAGACTCCAGCAATGGAGACTCAGACTTGGACTCAAACTCTTGACACAGACCCATCCATAGTGAAGCTGTCTTGCACTCTCGAGAGTTGCAGATTTAAGCTCAACTCATACTTTCCTATGTTGACTCAGACTTGCTCAAACTTGCCTGCAGGAGACTCGGGCTCAAAGTTTGGTGAGTCAACTGTAGCCCTGATGGAGGTGCCTGTTTATTTCACACAGAAACCATATTAAATGAGAATGCCTGGGAAAACTAAAAAAATAATAATAAAAAAAACAACACAGAATAAAACCAGCGCAAAGCTCCAGAACACCCAAAGCAGCACAACGCATTAGGATTATGTCAACAGCGTACAAGTTCTGGTTTCACAAAAACAAGGAGTTTGTGGACCGTCTAATGCATTCTAATGTTATCACAATGGAACAGAATTGCTTGTGTGTATTGCCAATAATGCTTGCGGTGAGGACTTCTTCCCCTGAAATTATTCTTTATGGAAATGATAATTGTGATACTAAAATGTAATAATAACCTGCCTTCTTAATGCTGGGCTCAAAAATCTCACAATCCCATGTCAAAACTCCTGATTATTCTACTGTGGAAGAAGAGGTTTTTTTTTTTTTTTTTAACAAGAGGCTCTCGGAATACAACATAATTGCCCAGTTTCATAACTGTAATTTTCTCTTATAATATAATACTAATAAAAGAAAGGCTGTACCAGACAGGGTGGGGTGGGAGATGAGGTCAGAGCGTTTTTATAGCCTTGCGGATGGCGCTGACGGGCTGCCGAAGTCTCTTACTCTCTGATCGTCAGACCCTCAGACGGAGCTCTGATTATGGTAGGTGGGTTCGGCTGTTTACGCCTCTGTGGCTAAATTAATCACCGTACTCTGTGTTGTGGCCTCGTAATAAAATGATCATTAACTTCCCTCTCTCAGATTTCTCTTATTAAACACGACTGCCGCTAGCACCGATCAGCTTTATCAGCTGAGACTCGTGTTATCGGCGGGCAGTCAAAGCCTTCTCGGTGTCGTATTCGCTATACAGAGCTACAGTCCGCCTCAGAGTTGCGTGTCTTTTGGAGATTGTTTGTACAGTATTCTCTGGGGACCTGAATGGACGGAGGTTTTTGTGCTGAAAATGTTTTTTTTTTTTTTTTTTGGTGTGTTTGTGTGTGTGGAGGATAAAGCTCTGCACCTCTCCTTTAGAAATAGATTCTTTTTACATAATATTGAAATGAAAATTCAGCTGTGACTTGTTATGAAATGTATTTCTAACACAGATGAAACAAAAGGAAAAGAAAAAAAACACATACACACACCTCAGGGCTTAAACCATACACTTTGTAGTATCAGTGAGGTCCTAAAAATATTGCTTTCTGGCCAGAACTGAAGCATAACACTTAAAATTATAAATTGTAAGTTACAGTTAAGCACAAATGTTCATTGAATCTTGGCCTTGGACATTTGTCCAATTATGATAGTTTTTCACATTTTTATCAACAGAAAATGTGAGAGCATTTTTGTTTAATGCTTGCTAATAAGCCATAATTTGAATAGTGGTTTTGGATTTCAGAGTTCCATGTAATTGCTTTTCACTAAATTTAATTTTTAATCATAGTTTTTTATTTTTATTATTATTAATAATAATAATAATAATAATTTTCAGTGTTATTTTATTTTAATTATTGCAGCACCTCTTAAGACTGACATTGAGTGAGGGAATTATATCTTCAAATACATTCATATTTTATAGCCTATTCAGACTCCAGACACACACCCTTTCTATTCTGTACAGATTCTGTTGATTAGCTTGTCTCTCCGCACTTGCCTGTTTCATAAGAAAAATCACATTATCGTCTGCACAATGGCACACAAAATGCAGTCTGGACTGGGTGCAAGTTCCACAATTAAAGCAAAATGTCATTTTTAGAAAAAGTACTCCTTCTTCCTATTACCAGTGGCGTTGTAGCTCCATATAGACCAGTTAGCATATTCTTGTTGCTTTGCAATTTGAATACTACAGTCTAAAAATCGGCATCTAAATAACATAGAAAGAGGGTTCTTTGAGCATAATGATAGGGGATCCTGGACTGGGGGCAATGTGGGTGGGGCAGGGCCATGCGGCTATGCCAAGTACGAAACAAACCACCCGGCAACATCTCCTATAATCAATGGAATTCCAGAACTATAGTTCATAATTAAGATAATTTTACACATTGTTGAAAGTATTATCATTGTTTCAGAAAAGGCAAGAGCACCTAATAAGGGACTGAAACAGGAAGAAAAAAAAAGTCTGGTCGCCCCCAATCACATTTGGTGTCAGACTAAAAAAGAACAGGCTTCCAGTACGTCGCTTTGAAGAGACTTCATCGGCCATGCTTATCTTGAGCTGTTCCATGATAGGAAATCCTCCCCTGACACAGTGAAAAGATGACAGCAGAAACGGACGCTGTGGATTAAGGTGATTGGATCAGGCAAAGTTGACTCCAGATGACTCCAGATGAGCTCAAACAGTATCATATTACAAGGGATACCATACACAGCTGGTCTCATAATATCTCAGTTTAGCATACTCTGTACCACGTATCTATACGCCATTTTTAAAGGGAGTATGAGATTTATGAGGAAAGACTGGGGTCATTCGGTATGAAATTGGTGTTTTCTATGTTTACTCTCATACATACTTTATGAATATAGCGCCACTCGTGTTTAGGAGGTATAATTACAGTAATCACAGCCATGTCAAGCATCCAGTCCACCCCCTTCTCAGTTGACTTTAATGCTTTAATTTGTTGGGTTACTGTAATGTATATTAATTGTTATGTCTATACTGCCACTTGTGTTTGGGAAGAATAATTACAATTATCACAGTCATGTCAATTGTCCTTCACATTATTATAACATATTAATGTGAATGTCTTAATTTGGTTTATCAAGAAGGAATAAGGAAATAAAATGAAGAAAATATGATTCCCTGTCTTATATAGCCCCTGAGTAAAGTCTTAAGATTTTACCAGTACTAGAGATATGCATATGTCATTAAAGATAGAATGAGTCATTAAAGAACCTAGAAATGCAAGGATTCACCATTCTTCACCAAATCTTTTTTTTTTTTCATTCAGTCCCTTAGGTCAAAATTTTCCACTGTATGCTGTCTGTTGTTCTGAAACAAACAGGTCCTATTACAACATTTGCGAAAATGCTTTTAAAAACCACAGCTGTTGTGACTGTATTAATTTTTGTAATCACGTTCATTGTATATTCTCCTAAACCAACACCCTGTTCATATCCAGTGTTTACAGCATACCAGTCTCTGCTGACTGAGTCAGTCTTTGTAAATTCCTCCTTTAAGCTGTGTGTGACGATCAGAGACATGCAAACAATATCGAAATGGAACGAGCAAACTTTATAAAAACGCTCTCCTAAAACATCAGATTCCATTGAAATACTATAAACGGCACACATGTGTGTGTGTGAGTGTGTGTGTGTGTGCGTGTGTGAGTGTGTGTGTGTGAGTGTGAGTGTGCGTGTGTGTGTGTGCGTGTGTGAGTGTGTGTGTGTGTGTGTGTGTGTGTGTGTGTGTGTGTGAGAGTGTGTGGGTGTGTGTGTGTGTGTGTGTGTGTGTGTGTGGGTGTGTGAGTGGTGTGTGGGTGGGGGGGTGGTGTGGGTGGTGTGGGTGTGTGAGGGTGAGGGTGTGGGTGGGGTTGTGTGGGTGTGGGTGAGTGTGGGGTGGTGTGTGGGTGTGTGTGTGGGGGTGGGTGGGGTGTGTGTGTGTGAGTGTGAGGGGGGGTGTGGGTGTGTTTGGGTGTGGTGTGAGGGGGTGTGGGTGTGTGTGGTGTGTGTGAGTGTGAGTGGGTGTGTGTGGGTGTAGTGTGTGTGTGTGCGTGTGTGAGTGTGCGTGTGTGTGTGTGTGTGTGCGTGTGTGTGTGTGTGTGTGTGTGTGTGTGTGTGTGTGTGTGTGTGTGTGTGCGTGTGTGAGTGTGTGTGTGTGTGTGTGTGTGTGTGTGCGTGTGTGAGTGTGTGTGTGTGTGTGTGTGAGTGTGAGTGTGTGTGTGTCTTGTGAAAAAGACTCACACAGTCTTCTCCTACAGGCGGTGCTTTTCTGCACGTCCTGAATTTTCAAGCCATTTGCTGAAACAGACTCCTGCTGAGCAGACAGCTAACAAGGTTTCGGAGAGAGAGAGAGAGAGAGAGAGAGAGCGAGGGGGGGGGGAGGGAGAGAGAGAGGGGGGAAAAAACATCCTAAAAAATTGTGGAATCTTGGCACAGCTGAAAATGCCAATGTTGATATCCGACCCTGCTCAGTATCCCATATTGATCCCATAAGCAGCAAAAGAGTCCAGAGACCCGCTGAATTTTTAAACAGTGTGTAACCACCACTTTGTATCATTCCTCCCTTATTTTTTTATATAGTTTTATATTTTCAACAAATTCAAACAGTAGAGTATATTAACTGCGTGTTTTGTTTGCGCTTGAACTTAAATTTGTCCTTGGCACAGCATGTGTTAGTTTACCTAATTTTTACATTGAAACACAGTTTTGTACTGCAGTGGGTGCAGATTTATGTAAACAAATGCACATGAAAGGCATATTGCCCAAATTAAGTGAATGAAATGAATGAAAGTGGCACTCCTTGCATGCCATAGGGGCCCACTAGCCATAATGCATGTGTGGGCAACCAGGAGGGCATTTTTTTAACCAGACAAGCATGGGGGTGTATAACAAGTGGTAGATTTATTTATTGATTTATTTATTTATTGAATCTCACAGCTCGGTTATGAACTTTGCATCCGTGTTATTTCATATCTCCGTTATGTATGGTTCATTTGACTGGGAGTGTAGAGGTAAGTTCTACCTTTGCTTCTTTGCTGCGTTTCTCTCATGTTAGCTGTGGTAAAACACAATCTAAGAAACTGTGTGTATAAGGCTGGGGTAGCTGTCAAAGTCCTAGGTGTGCAGTGGAAGCAGGTAGATGGAGAAGCAGGTCTCGATGTCATTAAAGACAGAGGAGGCAGGCTCGCGAGGAAGAGTGAGGCTGCAGCAGAGAGGGACACGGCCACACCTGGCTAAAATACGTATCCAGAACACTTTCACTCTGCAGATGCTGGTGGAATCTGAGAACTCTCCAACAGATCCCTGAGGATGTACACAGCAACAATGATACCAAAGCAAAACAATATGTGTCATGATTACTGTGTTAGGAACGTTGATTAAAATAGATGTGTTCAATACTTTTTAGCTGGTAAAAGTATGACAGGTGTGATCCAGGTCTGTAAATGAGCAGGTGCATGTCGAGGATCTTATCAGAGGCAGGTGAGCCCAGTAAGAGTGTATGTTCACTGGCAGGTGAAATCTCAAATACCTGTTGCCATCGCATGTCTTTGTCAGCACTTCAGCCATAAAAGCAGGCAGTCCCAAGTTCATGTGGAGCCTGTTCTGTTATCCCTGTTGGCCAAACAGATGAGGAGCACACAAACACAGGCTATCTGCATCGCTCACATTTGCATAAACATTTGCATGAAGTAGGCAGGTTGGCAAATCATCCGTCGCCCGACTGGCTGGCATGCTCTCCTCCGCGCCAAATTTCCCATGGTGCCCCACGCATTCCGGCGCTTGCCCTCCCTGAAAGCC